>PVJO010002994.1:30554-131656 GCA_004026905.1 Hystrix cristata
AAAGAGAGCAAATGGGCCGCGGAGAGCGGTCGACTGTCTTGTCTGCCCGCCCTAGGTGCCCCGGCTGCCCGGCCCTGCCGCCGTCAGGAATTCACACAAAATGGCGGCAGGACCGGGACGAGCCCAGAGACTGAGGCGGGAGGAAGGGCGAGAAGCGGGGGTGGGGGGTGGGGGTAGGGGTGACTGAGAGGCGGAGGCCCCGCGCGTCACGCGGAGGAGCGGGGCTGAGACGGCTCGCCCGAAGGCCGGCGGAAACAGCCGAAAGGAAATGGCGAAGCCGAGGAGAGGCGGAAAACGCCGAAAGCAGTTGAGTCGGCGACAGGAGGGAGCTGTGCTGGGCCGGAAAGAGCCGAAGGTGGTCTGGGCCACCGAAGCACGTGAAGCCAGAAGATGGAAACAGCCGAAGGTGATGATAGGAGTAGGGCTAGAGAAAGAATGGGGCGTCGGAAAGAGCCGAAGCGGATGGGTGCTGAGGCGAAGTTGGAATTCACATAATCCGAAGAGAGACGAAGATGGATTGCTGTAGGAGGCGGAAAGAGCCGAAAGAAACCGAGCCGGGGTAATGGGACTAAGTTGACCGGGTGGGGCTGAAAGGCGATTAATTAACTGAGAGCAAATGACTTTCAGGAACTGGCCGGAGAGCAAGCGACAAGAATCGAAAACTGCTAGTTTGAAGGAAGCCAGAAAGAGTGGAAGGTTGTAGGTGGAAGAATGGGAGGGAGGAAAAAATAACCGAAAGCCGGAGGTCGGTCCCAGGAGTCGTAGGTTTCCGGAGAAGAGGGGCCGGAGTAGGGCCGGGCGGAGATGGCGTCACTTGATACCTCGGTCGATGACGTCATCGAGGGCAGGGGGCGGGGCTTGGTAGTACAGCTCCTTCCACGGGGAAGCCTTACCCTGCGTCCGTAAACGGTGCATAAGTGTAGTCTTACCAGCCTCGTGCTGTCCTGGGGGGAGCTTCTATTGTTCGCCTCTGTAGGTGAGGTCTGAGAACTAGGACTGAAAGCTAGGTGCGATGGCGCGCGCTACTAGGGAGGTTGACACAGGAGGATCCCAAGACCGAGCCCAGCTGGAGCAATTTAGCGAGACTGTCTCAATCAAAAAACAGCTAGGGCTATGGCTCAAGACAAAGTCTCTAGGTTCAATTTTCAGTACAGAAGGAAAAAAGAAAAAGAAGACTGAAGGAGTGAATTGGCTCTAGGTCAGAGGAGCGTGACTAGATTTTTTTTTTTTTTTTTTGGTGCCGGGGAGCAGGACAAGATTTTTAATTAAAGCTGTCATTCTGTTGCCTCCTGCAAAATTGTGCAGCCCTATTTGCCTCCAGTTGTCACTGGGAAGCCGGTGGTGGAGCCAAAAAGAACCAACACTCGCAAATCTCCTTGGTCTTTCTGGGTCCTTAATGAAAGAATTCAGTCAAAATGCATAAGCAGCCGGGGCATGGTGGTGCATGTCTGAAATCCCAGCACTTGGGAGGCTGAGGCAGGAAGATTTTGGCTACATAGGGAGACCTTGTCTCAAAAAAACCAGAACACACACCCACAGGCCGCGGGGTGTGGTGGCACACGCAGGTAATTCCAGCACCGGACTGGCCGGGGCAGGAAGATCACTGTGAGTTCTAGGCCAGCCTGAACCTTGTAGTGAGACTCTGTCTCAAAAAAACAAAAACACCCAGCACCCAAAAAAAGCAAAAAACAGAAATTTATTGTAGTAAGAAGATGGGCAATGCCACAAAGCCATCTGCCGGAGTCTGAGTTTGGGTATCTTTCTGCACACAGAAGTTCCTCCTGAGGACCGAGGAACTAGGGTAATTATGCTTATTGACATTTTTCTTAGATGTTACTTGAAATTGCAAAATGTCTTCCTGCCCTTTTCAAATGGTCAGTGTTCCCTCAGGAGCCTTAATTATGAAAGAACCTTACAAAAGAAATTTATGAAAAATGATTTCTTAATTTAAACTTTAATTTAAACTAGATCCCAGCCCAAGGCAGGAGGATCCTTAAAGACTATTTCCTTTCCTTACATTGTTGGCTATAGGCTATAGCAGCAGGAATAGTGTGTGCCTTGTTCTAGAAGAGAACCTGTGTTTTTGGGTCCAAGAGCTAGTAAATGATTAGAGGTGTATTATACATCGAGGTCTTTGTGTCTTTGCTTGTCTATAACTGGCACAGCATGCTAGGGACTCCCCCTTTGTCTCTCAGGCCTGCTAATGTCTAACTACCTGCCTAACACAGGGATCTGCCTTTAACTGTTTGATTTGCTCATTCTACAGTGCCAGTGCCAGTCCCAGTGATGGATGATGGGAAAGGTTTCTGACTTCTGGAGTTTAATAATGAATCCCTAATTGGCGGGGAGGGGACTAGGAGCTAAAGAATAGAGGAGGTTGGATCAGGAAAGACTCAGGATTGTAGTTTAGGATGGGGCCAGAGGGAGAAGGTTCCAGGCAGAGCAAATAGCTTATGTCAAGCTCTGATGAGGCACAGACTATTTAAATTCCAGAAACAGAGAAAACTTGTGGGGCACAAGTATGAAGTCAATGCCCAGTGACTTCCTAGTACATCGGTCTGGGTGTCAAAAAGTTTTTTTTTTTAAAAAAGGTCTGGAGATAAATAAAAAGAAAAAAAAAAAAAGCTGGAGATGCATCTCAGTGCTGTCTGGGTTCAATCCACAGTATATTAAAAAAAAAGATTCTGTTTGCAAGTTTTTCTTTCATCATCAATCAGGCAGGAATGTTTCTTTGCAGTTCTTCAGTGTCATAGAACATTCTCTAGTACTAGCTATCAAGCCCTGATTGTAAAAAAAGATTTTCCAAGCCCAACATTCTAGATGTTATTTCCTCTCACTTACCACTTAACTTTTTTTTTTTTTTTAAGGTTTTTTTGCTATGTAGTCCAGGCTGGCCTTGAACTCACTGTGTGGCTCAGATTGACCTCAGACTCGGAGCAATCTATCTGCTTCAGTCTCCCAAGTGCTGGAATTACAGGCGTGTGCCACCACGCCTGGCAATTTTCTTTGTTTTCCAATCTAATTCCAACATTCTTTTTTTCCATTACTTCTATATATCTATGGCTCAGATTCCCCAAACCAGCTTTTTCTGCTGGTTCTCTCATTAATGAGTTCAGTACAATTTTGACATGTGCTGTGTTTTGGAGTTTTCTCCTTTGTGTGTATGTGATGTTTTTAACCTTTTAAAGGTTTTCGCCCTTTTTATTTTACCACTTTTTGGGGGTGGGGGGTTGTTTGAGTTGGGGTTTGTAGTCCAGGCTGGCCTGGAACTGGCAGCAGTCCTCCACTTCAGTCTCCTGAGTGCTGGGGTTCTAGGGGTGCACCACCATGCCCAGCTACTTTATTACTATTTATTGAAGAATAACATGCATACAGAAAAGTACATAACTAGGTGTACAGCTTGATACACATATACAAACTGAGTACACTATGTAACCCGCATTTAAATCAAGAAGATGGACCCAGGCGTGGGAGTCACACCATCTGGGTAGGAGTAGCAAGGCACTGCTTCAGAAAAAAAAGGAGGCTGGGCATGATAGCGCACGCCTGTAATCCCAGCACTTGGGAGGCTGTGGCATGAAGATTGCCACCGGTTCCAGGACAGCCTGGGCTATATAGCAAGACACTGTCTCAAAAAAACAAAGAAAAAAGACTGCGGATGTAGATCAGGATGAAGGCCCTGGGTTCAATCCCCAGTACTGCCCCCTGCTGCCGAAAAAAGCATACAGAAGTGCACGAACAAGAATGTTCAGGGGCTGGGGATTTAGTTCAGTGATTAGAGTGCTTGCTTTGCAAGCACAAGGGCCTGAGTTCGATCCCCAGCACCACAAAAAAAAAAAAGAATGTTCATTGCCAGAATGTCCAAATTTGAAAGGGAACAAGGGAGGGGGAGAGGAACAGAGGAACAAGAGAAATAAGAAATGGAAGGAAAAAAATGGAAACGAAGCTTTTGTAAATGAGGGAGGCGGGGGTGAAGGGAGGGGAGGGGGATGGGAAAAAAGAAACAAGATATATCATGTACAGGTACAAATACCCTATGATGAATGTTATCACTATGTACATCTAAAATGTACCATTAAAATAAAATAAAAAGAATGTTCTCTTCCAGGGGGCCCACACCCGTGATCCCAGCACTCTGGAAGTGGAGACAGGAGGATCAGGAAGATCACTGTGAGTTCAAGGCCAGCCTGGACTACACGGTGAGACCCTGTCTCAAAAAAACAAGACAAAACAGCAGCACTCTTTGAAACGGTCCCTGAGGTCTACCTGAAAGTAAATGGATAGAATAGATAAGCACATTGTACTGTTTGCCATAAACATTTGAGAACTCCTGCAGCTGCCAGGTTCTAAGACCCAAAGAGCAGATCCATTCACGTCACATCCAGGCCTACTGCAGACTCTCCTCTCCCATAGGCCCCACCGTCCTTGAGACTCTCTCTGCTGAGAATGAGAACAAGTCTCCAACCATGACCCATGTTGCCTCCAAAATCCCAAGAAGGCCACCAAACAGCTCATTCATTATGTGCATGTGTGTGTGTGCGTGCAAGTTTCGACAGCTTTCCATTTATTTTGGAAAAAATGAAATTCTAACATATCTTCTTCCCTTCAGCCTTAAAGATATCTTGGAGCTGATACACCTCTCTTTGGATTTTAGTTTGTTTTGTCACTTTTAAGATTTTTGTTTTGTCACCAGACGTGGTGGCACATGTGAATAATCTCAGTGCCTGGGAGGCAGAGACAGGAGGATTGCTGCGAGTTTGAGGCCAGCCTGGGCTACATAGTGAATTCAAGGCCAGTCTAACCAACATAACAAGAGTCTGTATCAAAAACGAAAAAAAACCCAAAAAATACCACCAACAACAATAACAACAAACTAGGTACTCTGACTTGGATTTATTGGGGAAGTGAGAGGTGATGGCCAGGCTGGGAGAGGAATCCTTTCTACTTGGCTCTCAAGGGGATGCTGCTGCCCCCTAAAGGACATTTTGGGAATTACTGAAGAAAATTAATGAATGGTTTTTGGCTGTCAAATGGTTCTCAAGGGATTATTATTGCTCCCTTGGGGATGTTTTGGAAATTGGCTTTTTTGATCATTAGTCACAATGATAAGGGGCTTATTTCCTAAGGGGCTAAAGTGTCCTACAATATAATATTCATAACGAATGGGCACATAATGAACAAAGTTAATGACAGTTCTTAAATAATGGAAAGAATTACTTATACTAAGTTATATTAATCTGTATCGCTGGACTTTTCCAGTTCTTTTTGAATAGTGCACATAGCAAAGCCGTGGTAGATAATTGGCAGTTTACATACAAGATACATATCATCACTTTGGGGTGATGAAAATGTTTTAAAACTAGAGACAATGGTTGTATAACATAGCAAGTGTAACAAATGCCAGTGAGTTGTTCACATTTATTTATTCATTTTGGCAGTGCTGGGAGTGAACCCAGGGGCTCACACATGTAAGGCAAGTGCTCTAGTACAGAGAAAGACCCCCAGCACCAAAGGTGTATTTTCTTTCTTTATTTAGGATCTTTGAGACAAGGTTTCTCCATGTAGCCCAAACTGGCGTCAAACTCATGGTGATCCTCCTGCCTCATTCTCCCAAGTGCTGGGATCACAGGCATGTACCACCACACCTGGCTCCAAAAGGTTACTTTTGTTTGAGACAAAATCTCACTGTATAGTTTAGGCTGACCTTGAACTCACTATGTAGCCCAGGCTGGCCTGGAACTCATGGCAATCCTCCTGCCTCAGCCTCTGGGATTACAAGCGTAAACCACCATACTTTAACAGTTTTAAACTGGGTATGGTGGATCTCCTCGAGTTCATAATCTGTTTTTGCTCTTGGAAATAGGTTAACTCCTTTTATTTTTCTATGATCCTTGTGCATTTAATAATATCAAAGCTGGATGTAGGGGTACACACCTGTAATCCCAGCACTCGGGAGGTTGAGGCAGGAGAATTGCTGCGAATTTGAGGCCAGACTTTGCTACATAGTGAGTTCAAGGCCGGCCTGAACTACGTAGGGAGACCCAGTCTCAATAATACTAATACTAATACTAATAATAATAATAATAATAATATCAAGCAATGAGGAGAAGTTTATTTTTAGTGGTTTATCCAAAAGATACATGATATGTCTCTCCACTGCCTGGTCAGCCTGTGACATCTAAATGTCTTTCCTGAACAAAGCAATTATTTGATATTTTGTACCTGGCATTTTCCCATCTCAGGAGAAAAAAAACCACACCAAAGTGCAAGAGTTTTGGAGTCACACATTTAAAATGAAGATTTAAACCCTGCATGGTGGTGTAGGCCTATAATCCCAGCACTCTGGGAAGCTGAGGCAGGAGGATTGCAAGTTGATGCCCAGCCTGGACAATTTAGCAAAACCCTATTTCAAAATAAAAAGTAAGGGTTGGGGATTTAGCTCAGTGGTTAGAGTACTTGTCTAGCAAGCACAAGTCCCTGAGTTTGATCCCCAGTACCAAAAAAAGAGCATTCAAAATAAAATATAAAGCTGGGTGTGGTGGCAAATGTCTGCGATCCCAGCTCTTTGGAGGCTGATCAGGGTAGGAGGATCTCCCCAAATTTAAAACCAGCATGGGTTACACAGTGAGTTCAAGGCCAGCCTGAACTGCGTAACAAGACTCCGTTGAAAGAAAGAAACCAGGAGCTGGGGATGTCATTTAATTCTTATTACTGTACTGCAAAAAACAACAAAACAAAACAAAACAAAAAAACCACACCAGATTGGGCAATAAAGCTAGAATCATAATACCATGCCTGAATAACCTCTCTCTGTCTCTCTCTCCCTCCTCCTTTTTTCTTTTCTTTTTGGCACTGAGCTTCATCCCCAGCCCATTTTATTTTTTTGAGACAGGATCTCATTAAATTGATAAATTACCCAGATTGGGTCCCAATTTGCAATCCTCCTGCCTCAGCCTGTCAGAGTGCTGGGATTACAGGCCTGTACTGCCACACTGAGCTTCTCTTTTTTCAATTTATTTTGTTACAGGGCTGGGAATGGAAGCCAGGGCCCCATGTAGGCTGCTGGGCACATGGTCTACCACTGAACTACATGCTTAGCCGTTTCATCTGACTTCTGGGGAGGCCAGGATAACCTGGGACTGAACCCAGAAAGGACTGAGTACCTCCCCAGCCCTTTTCTTCATTCTTTTTTACTTTGAGACAGGGTCTCTCTCTGTTTCCTGGGCTTGAAATTGCAGTTTTGCTGCCTCAGCCTCCCACGTACCTGGGACGCCAGGCAAGTGCCAGTACCCCCAGCTTGTAACAGGTGTTAAATGGCCCTAAGTGTGATGGTGGTACTTTGGCACTCCTCATTCTGGGAGGTGCCATGAGTACCAAAAACAAGAAGTGTCCAACAAATTGTTTTGGCTGGAAGGGAAATGAGCCGCAAGGCAGCCAACACCGAGCAGTTCTGGTCTACACATCAAATACCAAACAAAGGAGTTGGGACAGAATGTTCACATCAGAACACTCCAGAACCAAATTGCGCGAGTTTTAAGGAGTGAGTACCAAGGTGTGACTGTAATGTGGTCCTAATAAGAAGAAAAACATTGGGATACCAGTGAACAAGGACACACAGCTTTGTTCCATGGTTCTCCACCCTAACTGCACTTTAGAATCATCCTGGGGGTGCTCGCTTTGGCAGCACATATACTAAAATTAGAATCATCTCGGGAGCATTTTGTAAAAATCTCCATGTCTTGGTTCCACACCACACCAATTAATGAGAGCCCTGAAGGAGGGCCCAGGGAACTGTGCCGGCTGGAAACTCCCAGGAGAGGCGAATGTGCAGGTGGGACTGTAGTCCCACCTCCTGCTTCAATTAAAGGGGAGCAACCACCTGGGTGGAAGTAATTACTTGATCCTCAAACCCAGGAGCCCAAACTGTTGAGTAACTGTTCTCCACCCCTTTTAAATTACAAAGCTTTAATATATGGTAGCTGTTCTTATTAGCAGTTGCTAAGAACACCAAGATGCTCCATGGGTATATATTCCAAAAGAATTGAAAAAGGGTTTCAAAGATGTATTTGTACACACATAGTCATAGTAACCATTCACGACAGTGAAAAGGTGGAAATAGCCGGGTGCGGTGGCACAGGTCTGTGATCCTAGCATTCCAGAGGCAGAGGCAGGAGGATGATCGTGTGTTCAAGGCCAGCCTGAACTACATAGTGAGAACCTGTCTCAAAAAACAAAAAACAGAGCCAGGGATTTACCTCAGTGGTTAGAGTGCTTGCCTTGCAAGCACAAAGCCCTGAGTTCGATCACTGGCACCAAAAAAACAAAACAAAACAAAACAAAAAACAAACAGAAAAGAGCAGCCTTAGCTACATGGCACATTTAAGGCTACTCCATGCCACACAGCAAGACCCTGTCTCAAAAAAAAAAAAAAATTAAACTAGCATTAGCTTGTGTATGTCCATTTAAGAATGTAAAACAAGGGCTGGGGATTTAGCTCAGCCATTAGAGTGCTTGCCCTGCAAGCACAAGGCCCTGAATTTGATCTCCAGCATCAGGGAAAAAAAAAAAAAAAAAAAGTAGGGGTTGGGAATTTAGCTCAAGTGGTAGAGTGCTTGCCTAGCTAAGTGCAAGGCCCTGAGTTTGATCCCCGGCACCACAAAAAACAAAACAAAACAAAAGACTGTAAAGCAAATATACCCTCTGGGCTTTTTCCTTTTTTTTTTGTGGTGCCGGGGATTGAACTCAGGCCCTGTGCTTGCAAGGCAAGCACGCTAATCACTGAGCTAAATGCCCAGCCCTGCTTTTTCCTTTTTATTCTATTCCTGTTCTGTTCCCCACTCCCTTCTTTTTAGTGCTGGGGATAGGATCCCCCTAGGGTTTTGTGCATGGTAGGCAGCTGCTCTATCACTGAGTTATACTCCCATATAATCCCAGCCACCCATTTTTAAAAAAATACAATGATTTTTTTTTTTTTTGATACAGTGATCTTGAATGAATTGCCAACTCTTTTTTTGGGAAATGGTCGAGATAGGATCTTATTATGTAGCCCAGGCAGGCCAAACTTGTGGCCATCTTCCTGCCTCAGCCTCCCAAGTGCTGGGATGTTTTACTTTCTTGTTCACTGCTCTATATGTAGCACAGAGATCAGTGGCTGACTGACAAATGCTTAACAAGTGTTTGATGGATTAATGAAAAGCACCCTGCCTAAAGAGAATCCATAAAAAAAGAGAATCCATATTACCTATCATTACCCTACAAGGCACTGCACAATTCCCCACTTCATCTGTGAGCTCATCTCTCCTTTTTTTCTCGTTAAATTCCAGCTAGGAATTTGGCCCCAGGGCCTCATGCCCTGTATTTTTTTTTGTTTTGGTGGAGGGGTGGGGGGCAGTGCAGGGGATCAAACTCAGGGCCTTGTACTTGCTAGGCAAGTACTCTACCACTGACCTAAATCCCCAACCTCGGACCCCAGCCTTCTTATTTTTTGTTTTGAGACAGGGTTTTGCTAAGTTGCTAAGTGCTCAGATTGGGCTCAAACTTGCGATCTTCCTACCTCAGCCTCCCAGGGTATTGCAGGTGTGCACCATCATGCCTGTACTGTAGCCTCATATCTGGCTTAATTTTTCTCCAAAACATTTATCATCAATTGATTTATATAGTTGGCCCTCCATATAGCTGTGGGTTCTGCATCTTCATTTACACCAAATGTCATCCCTCAGCCAAGAGTTCTTTTGCCCAGTTCAGATAGAAACACAAATAGGCAAAATGAAGTTCTTCCTAAACCTCCCCGAGTTTGGGAAACCAGCAACTATCAGCTCTGTGTCAGTGGCCCTCTACTACAGTGCTGGAAGCTGATGCCAGAAATTTCTAGCACAGCCTGGGCAAGAAGCTTCAACTATAGCCAGACCTTGTCTCAAAATAAAAAATAAAGGGGGGGCAGGGATTTAGCTCAGTGGTTAGAGTGCTTGCTTCACAAGCATGAGGCCCTGAGTTCGATTTCTGGTACCAAAAATAAATAAATAAATAAATAAATAAATAAATAAATAAATAAATAAAGGGGCAGGGATTTAGTGCTGTGGTTAGAGTGCTTGCCTCCCAAGCACAAGGACCTGAGCTTGATTCCCAGCACCAAACAAACAAACAAAAAAAAAATTGTTGGGAATGTAGCTCAGTGCAGAGGATGTGGGTTCAATGCCTGGTACCACACACACTCACACAAAAAGCTTACAAATAGGGGTCGGGTTTTTAGCTCAGTGGTAGAGCCCTTGCCTAGCAAGGGTAAGGCTCTGAGTTTGAGCCCCAGCACTGCCCCCAGCAAAAAAAAAAAAAAAAAAAAAATAGGTTAAAAAAATACCCCATGGCTAAAAAAAAAATCATGGCTAACAGGTGGAACAAAATGTTTCCTAAAAAAAGAGGACATGCACAGAACACAGGACACAGAATGACTGCATAGCTCCTGAGCACTGTACATGGAACCAATTGAAAAGCAATATTCTCATGTTCTCTTTTTTTGGAGGTGGATGCTGGGGATCGAACTCAGGACCTTCCTCTTGCTAGGCAAGAGAGAAAGCGATTGTTTTTTTTTTTTGAGAAAGCGATATTCTCAATCCTTTTTTTTTTCCATTCTTCATTTGAATCTAGTCCCGTTCCTAGGACCAATCAGAAAAGTGCTATTTTCAACCTTTCATTTGAATATGGCACTGTTTGCAGGACCAATCAGAAGTGGCTCTTTTCAATCCTTTATTTGCATGTGGGTGCAACCAATTAAAAAACATTGTTCTCGATCCTTCATTTACATCTGGAGGGAAGCCAAGTGAGTTTTTAGTGGGACAACTGTTCTAATGCTTTGTTTGCATAGGGGGAAGATCAATCCAGGTGTTTTGGATACTAAAGACCACTTTCCCCTCATCCTCACGGCTGCTGTGAGCCTTTTCACCAGCCCATGTTCACCCTGTAGAGTGCACCTTTCTTCTGCCTTCTGTAAAATGTACGCCTTCTCTGCCTTCTCTGTGTGTCTTGTCCAGTTCTTTGTTTGGATACCAAGACTCTGGATAGAAGGCCCACAGTGTTACTGAGAAGCCGTGACATGATGCAGTGAGGAACCAGACTCTTATGTAGTTCAGACTGACCTCAAACTCACAGCGATCCTCCCGACTCAGCCTCCAGAGTGCTGGAACGATAGGTGTGCACCACCGCACCCAATTTATTTTGTTTATTTTTGAGACTGGGCTTCACTATTTAGGTCAGGTTGGTCTTTTTTTGGAGGGGAGGTACTGGGGAATCAAATTCAGGGCCTTTTGGTTGCTAGACAAGCGCTGTACCACTTTAGCTAAATCCCTAACCCGAAGGTCGGGTTGGTTTTTTACTCACTATGTAGCAGAATTGAATAGCGTCTCAAACGCTAGAACGTCAGTGCGGCCAGGAGGTCGGCTTTGGGGGGGGAGGGGCTAAAATTGGTTGGCTCCTCCTTCACGTGATTGGCAGTAGTTGCGAACCTCTGAGGCGCAGGAGGATCCGGGCGCCCCAAATTTTAAGGAGCGGGTCCTGCGCAGGCGCGGTTCCGCCTCCCGCGCAGGCGCAGACGCGATCCAGGCGCACGGCCAGCGGCGGTTGGTGGTGCGTGAGCCGGCAGGCTGTTGGCTTGAGCGGGACCTGAGAGCGGCTGGAGGTAGAGCCAGCGCCATGGTAGAGAAGGAGGAGGCTGGTGGCGGCATCAGCGAGGAGGAGGCGGCGCAGTATGACCGGCAGATCCGCCTGTGGGGATTAGAGGCTCAGAAACGGTCAGGGCCGGTGGGGCGTGAGGCGCTTGGGGTCTGGAGGGGGCGTTGGTCGGAGGCGTCCTGGGCCCAGAGAGGGGAGGAGGTCTGATTTGAAGAACGGAGGCGGGATTTCTGTGCTTGGCTGTCCTGAGGGGACTGGAGGGGCTGACTACAGATATTTCTGGAGGATGTGGAAGGTGGGACGTGGCTGGTGGGGTGGGAGGCGTCGGGGGCCTCTGAACAGGGTGTGAGGGTCCTGGGGAGCGCGGGAGGATTCGAACCCTGGACTCGCGCGCCGGAAGCGGTGAGGGCGGGGGCCGAGCGGGGCAGAGGGCGCGCAGATGTGGTGAAAGGATCGTGGTTCATTCATTCCGGGGGAGGGGTCCGGCCACCCGAACTGATGTTCAGGATTCTAGTTGCTCTTGGGGGGCCGGCCAGGGTGAGAGAATGTGGATTTTGAGGCGTTTTGGAGCACGTTACCTCAAAGGGGAACTTGGAGAGGCTGGGAGAGTCTCGAGGGGGCTGCAGGTAGCAAAAGACTGGTGTCCTAGGTTTGAGGCGTGGCCAGAGCCCACGAAGACGCCCCTTGGGTGTTGAGGGCAGTTACCTGGGGGATGATGTCTCAAAAATGTGGTCGATTCCGTTAGTTTTTGCGATACTGGGGCTTCCAGCCTGCAAGGCAAGCATTTTACCAACCGCCGAGCAATAGTCTCAGCCCTCTTTATTTTTTTTTTAATTTAATTTATTTATTTTTGGTGCTGGGTATTGAACTCAGGGCCTTATGCCTGCAAGGCAAGCATTCTAACCACTGAGCTAAATCCCCTGCCCTTTTTAAAAAAAAAATATTTTTTTATTTTATTTATTTTAAACCAAGAGCATGTATTGGTACATTCTACATACATTGATCACATTCATTACATTTATTCTGTACCTATACATGGTAAAAAAAATTTTAAAGAAGGTCTAGACAGGTTGCTAAATTGCTCAGGTTGGGCTGGAACTTGCACTCCTCCTGCCTCATCTTCCTGTGTATCTGGGATCATACAGGCTTGTGCCACCACACCTGGCTCTATCATGTATATTTTTTGAGCACTGGCTACAGGCTCTGATCACGAGTCCGTGGACTACATGGCCTCCTTCTCCAGATGGAGCCTACATTCTGATGGGGGGGCGTGTAAACATGAAGAAATAAAGTCAGATAATGCAGTTGCTAGGGAGGAAAAAACTAGGGATCAATCAATAAATAGTAAAAGATTATGCAGGTTCCCCACGCTATTTGCCTAGTGTGGGGAAGGCCTCTGAGGAGGTGATGTTGAGCCTCAGACTTGTACAAGGGAAAGCCATCTGGCCACCTGGAAGAGCTTCCAGTGCAGAGAAGAGAAACTGCAAAATCCCTGAGGCCTGAGGTGGTTGGCAGATTGGAGAAATAGGGTGACTGGCGCCAAATGAGTTAAGGAGTTGCTTTTATTCTAACTGCTGGGAAACCTGTTGGAGTGTTTTGAGGGTGGGAGTAATATGATCTGATTTGTGCTTTAAAAAGATGATTCTTTCTGTGTGGAAAAAAAGGTAAAGTGGACAAAAGTGCTATTAAAGATTCTGGTCATCTGTTGAGGTCATAAATAAGTTGAGACAAAAACAGTGGTGCTCTCTGAGCGTGGTGGCGCATGGCTGTAATCCCGGTAATTTGGGAGGGTCAGTTAAGAGGGTCGCCATGAATTTGAGGCCAGCCTGGACTACATAGTGAGAACATGTTTCAAAGAAAAGTTCTTGTGTTTATTTTAACTAATAGCAGCTGCTTTCCCTGTACAGGCAAGGTAGGAGGCTCCATAAGCCAATTAATTTGGCTCTTAGAAGTCTCCCCAGGGGCTCCTTTATGAAAGCCTGGAAATTGGGAGAGCGATAAGGTGGAGAGAATGGTGGACGTTTTATGAGACAACTTCCCCAGTATGCTTCCAAAAATTAGTGTCGTGGAAAAGACAAAGGGGCTCTTGTAGATTAAAAGCAAGTGGAAGTGTGTGACAGTGCATGTAACATGTGAACCGTACTGGATCCTGGTTCAATAAAATAACTTCTAGTTGGGCATGGTGGCGCACTCCTGTAATCCCAGCACTCTGGTGGCTGAGGCAGGAGAATTCCTGGGAGTTCCAGGCCAGCCTGGGCTGCATAGTGAGTTCAAGGCCATTCTGTGCTACAAAGTGAGACCCTGTCTCAAACAAAACAAAGTAAAATAAAACAAAAAACAAACCTCCAAGAATAACTGTTTTTTTTTTTTTTTGAGCTGGGGATCGAACTCGGGGCCTTATGGTTGCAAGGCAAGCACTGTAACCGCTGAGCTAAATCCCCAGCAAAAATAACTTCTTTTAAAATACAGTAGAGAGGGTTGGGGATTTAGCTTAGTGGTAGAGTGCTAGTGGTAGAGTGCTTACCTAGCAAGCCCAAGGCCCTGAGTTCAATCCCCAGCACTAAAACAAACAAACAAACAAACAAAAAACCACAGTAGAGGAAATTTGAATATTCAGCCCTATTAAATGATATTTGGGGATTATTTTCTAGATGTAAAGATTGTGTGGTTTTGAAGGAGAATGTCCTCTGGGGGGGGCTGTTGGGGATCGCATTCAGGGCCTTGTGCTTGCTGAGCAAGCACTCTACCCACTGTGCTAAATCTCCAGCCCCTTCTGTTGCTTTACAGACTTAGAAAGACCTGAACAATACCTGTATACACCCTCTTTTCATGGTGCCGTGTATTTTGTTTCCATGTTAATAGTGTAAATAGTACCCCTCTCACTTCTTTAGCTGTCACACTAGTCTAAGCCCCACCATCTTCTCTCACCTTAAGTGTGACACCTTCTTTGTCCTATGGCTTCCCATCATACTTAGAAAGGAAGTCCAGAACCCTTCCATTGTCTGTAAAAGCCTTCACAACAAGGTGGCCCCAAGGTCTGTCTACCACCTCGATTCCTATCATTCTTCCCTTTGTGCACAGGACCTCATCCTCTCTGTCCTGTCTCTGAAACATGCTGGCTACTCCTCTGCTTCAGGCTCTGAACTTCCTGCTTTGCTAGCTGGGATGCTCTGCTCCCAAATAAATTTATGTTTGTCCTTTATTTGGATTTTTATTCAAATAAGACCTCCTCAGAAAGGGGGTTTTATTTTTTTGATCATTATCTAAAATAATATGCTCTGTCATCCTTGATCATGCTTATCATGCTTGATTTTCATCACTTTTCAACTTTTTTTTGGCCAGTAGTTGGTATTGAAACTGGGGCCTACATACTGAGCTACCTGTCCCCCTGCTTTTGAGACAAGGTCCTGCTAAGTTGCTCAGGGTAGACAGGAGTTTATGGTTCTCCAGCGTTGGCCTCCCAGAATGCTGGATTACAGGTAACATGTGTCTGTTTATCTGTCTCCTTCCCCTCCGGGCGGAAGGGACTGTGTATTTACAGTATTGCTTATTTCCATACATTAGCAAATACTTGTCGAATGAATTTGTGCAGGATGGATTGGAACTTGTTTAGTAGATTTGTGAGTGTGAGGCTTTGCATCCATGCGTTTTTGTGAAAACCAAAGTTCCTTGTTATTTTGTTCTGTGATTCAGCAGGCTCTACTATTTCTTATCATCTGGTTAACGGTGTCTCCTTTAACAGGCTACGGGCCTCCCGTGTGCTTCTTGTCGGCATGAAAGGACTCGGAGCTGAAATTGCCAAGAATCTCATCTTGGCGGGAGTGAAAGGACTGACCATGCTGGATCACGAACAGGTACGCTCTTGCCACTCTATCTCTGCCTTCCTCTTCGATCTGCAGATTTTCGCTTTGCAGATTTTCAGCCTATTTGTGCTTTGAAAGAAAGGCTGTAGTTAGTGAAACTATAACCTTTGGAGATTAAAGGTGCTGGCACATGGTTTGAATTCCAATTCTACCACATTCCAGCTGAATGACAGTGGAGATGCAAGGTCATCAGACTGAGCTTGCCAGTTTGTAAAATCCAGTTAATAACATCTCCCTTAGGAGGGTGATGGTTGTAAGGGTTGGGAGTTACCTCAGTGGTCCAGTGCTTGACTAGCAAGTGCAAGGCCCTGGGTTTGATACCCAGCCCCCTGCCAAAAAAAGTTCAGACCTAGGAGGATGCTTGTAAGGATTAGAGAAGTGGGTTTCCAATCTGGGCCTAAAAATCATCTGAATAACTAACAAACTACACAGCGGCCCAGCTGAGTTAGTTTATTTATTTACTTAATCACTAGACCACCAGGAAATTAATGAGAAATTTAAAAAACTTACTTTATGTGGGTGTTTGGGAAGATGTGGAAGTGTTATATTTATAAAAAGAAAAATTCTACTTCAAGCTGGGCACAGTATAGATTGGCTATAATCCCAGAGGGGCTGAGGCAGGAGAACTGCAAGTACAAGGCAAGCCTGGTCAACTTGGGCCTGTATCGAGGTGAAAAATACAGAGGGGTGGGGTACAGCTCAGCATTAGGCCCCGGGTTCAATCCTCACCCCCCCTCCAGTATCTCTCTCTTAGTCTTCAGTCTCTCTCTCTCTTTTTCTCACACTCTCACACACACACACAGAATTACTGCAGTATGAAAAGAGACATTACTTGGCTCACTTTGTATCACAGCCCCAAATTGGTTTTTGGGTTGAATTTTAAAACCTAAGAAGAAAAGTTCCTGAAATCTTGCTGCCAGAGGTCAGGGCAAATTTTTCCAGTCACACTGCCCTCTAAAGGTA
Source organism: Hystrix cristata (assembly GCA_004026905.1). Taxonomy (NCBI): domain Eukaryota; kingdom Metazoa; phylum Chordata; class Mammalia; order Rodentia; family Hystricidae; genus Hystrix; species Hystrix cristata. Next base: position 47,042 of record PVJO010002994.1, read on the forward strand.
GATGCACCTCATTCAAAGAAGACCACTGTGTAGTAAAGGATAAGAGCGGAGTCCTAAGGAAGGACGCTCCCCTTGGCTTGGAAAAATGAAACTCCCTGGGAGCTGGGTGTCATAGTACATACCTGTAATCTTAGCTACTTGGATGGCTGGGGCAGGAGGTTGGCAAATTTGAGACCAGCCTGGACAATTTAGCATGACCTTGTCTCAGTGTAAAAAATTTAGCCAAGTGTAACTGGCGTGTCTGTAATTCTGGAACCCTGAGAGCCTGAGGCAGGAGAATCACAGATTTGAGCTCACTGTGGGCAATTTAACGAGACCCTGGCTCAAAATAAAAAGAATGAGGGACACAGCTCAGTGGGAAGACCCTGAATTCAATTCTCATTACCAGCCAAAAAAAAAAAAAAAGTAGAAACCATGAGGATAATGACTTTCTCACTTAGCTGTGAGAATCTGCAAGTGGGGGATGATCATACACTGAGAGGTGTAATATGGTGTTTTTTTAAAAAATGTGGTTCTAGTATCACATCAAACAGTGATAAGTGATGTCCAGTGAATAAGCTGATCATCATCTCTTACCTCTTCACTTGCAGGACCACAGCGCCTTCCTCCTGTCTGACAAGGTGGTCCTCAACCCCAGCCATACTTAAGGATATTTAGGGAGTTACTTAAAAATAAAGTTCTCTAGCCAAGTTTAAAGGGGAGAATTGACCATCATTGGCTTCATATGATCTGCTTCCAGTCAATTTACCCAGCCTGACTCCCATCAGATAAATTAACAGTTCATGAAACACCCCGTGGTAGTTCTCCCATCTGCAGTTTCCTTGACTAGGAACACCCCAGGGAAACAATGCTGCCTAGTACCAAGGCTTTGGAGTCGTGCAGGGTTGGGCTGAAATCCTAGCTCCTCAAAGTGCACAAAAGACTTTAACCGCTCAGACTTACTTTGCTCATCTCTAAAATGAGGACTTTAATGCCCCTCAGAACTTTCAGTTGAGCAAACATATGAGCATACCTGCTGGGTACCTTGTGGTCTGCTAGGCACTAATGATAGAAACATGCTCACAGTTCGGTTTCCATTCTGTTTTTTCTAGAAACTAGAGCAGGTTACCTGACTCAGGTTGCTGTAGCAAGATAGTAAAGGTGTCCTAGAGTTTCTGAGTAGGTATGAAGGAACAAAGAGGGGTGCATCAAGTTTGAGGGGCTGTGTTTTAGGTCAGGGACATTAGTGGTGGCACAGAAGTGCACACCAGCATGGTAGAAATGGAGTGTAACCAGCATTTTGGTGTTTTTAGAGTGAGACCCAATGTGGTAGTGGTGGGGCGAGTTGCAGGTCAAGTTTGTGTCAGGAGGGCCTTCTAGGAAGACCCACTGTAAGTTTTTGCTCAGTGTTTTTTTGTTTTTTTATTTTTTGATGCTGGGGGATCGAACTCAGGGCCTCATGCTTATGAGGCAAGCGTTCTAACCTCTGACAGTCTTGTAGGCACTACAAACTCATTAAACAGTTTCAAATGGGGGGAGAAGGCAACCTGGTTATCTTTGGGCTTTATTATTGATAAAGTAGACTATCATCGTTGGGGTGGGTCACTAATCAAGATCCAGTGAGTGGATCTGTTTGAGTAGATCACTGATCATTGTGTGAATTATGGTGAGTAGAAGATACATGGCAGAAAAGCACTTAGGCGATTGCTTTAGTATACTATATGCATGAGAGGCGAAAAGAGTCTGAGCAACGGTTTTGATATAGATGACAAGAAGCACATGGCTGTGAGAGAGAAACAGGTGATGTGATCAGAAGTGTATATATGGAATTTAGGAAGAGGCAGGGGTAGCTGCAGCAGCTGACATTTTACTGAAGGTGCTAGGCCCTGTTCTGTGATCTGGAGTTGTGTTTTCTGGTTCTCACAGCAACTGGGACCTGTTATCATCTCTGTTTTACAGAAAAGAAAACTAAGAAAGGAAGAAGTCGTAGTCCATCTAAGTCCCACAGTAGTTGTGTCCATGACCTGGGCAGTAACTCAGAGTCCATACCCTTAGCGCTGGGGAACTGCAGTCAGGGAAATATCAGTGATGTGAAGACCAGGTTTCTGGATGGTAGGTTGGTGGTTTATCAACAAAGATGGCAAATACAGACAGAGTCAGTCATGAAGGACTAGCTGGGTGTGTTGTCCAGTAATCCTAGTATTTAGGGAGGTGAGGCAGGAAGCTCTCAGTTTGAGCCCTGCCTGAACAATTTAGTGATACCCTGTCTCAAAAGGCAAACAAAGGGGCTAGGGATGTAGCTCAGTGGTAGACCATCTGGATTTGAACCCCAGCACTGCAAAAAAATAAAGGCTATTTGAATATCCAGGAAAAGGTGGCTGGGTGGGCAGTTTCATAAACAACTCAGATGGAAGGAAGAAATCTGGACTATTCAGAGGGATTTGAGAAATAACCATAGATTTGGACAGACACTAAAAGAGACTTTGATTTGGTTTATGGAGCTGTACAGAGTGAAAAGATGAGTGATTCTCAGATGAAATCCTAGAAATAGGTTGCACTAAGAGGGCCATGTAGAGACTGGACTGTTGAGGGAGGAAGAGGAGAGTGTTGAGAGGAAGGTGTATGTGGACTGATGGTAACAACTAGCACTGGTGGGATTTAATGAGTGTTTTTTTTGTTGTTTTTGGTTTTGGTTTTTGGTGCCAGGGATCGAACTCAGGGCCTTGTGCTTACAAGGCAAGCACTCTACCACTGAGCTAAATCCCCAGTGTAATAAGTGTATTTTATTAACATCTTAATTTTGTACATACATTAAAATATATGTCCTTGTCCTATATTTACTCAAGGTCACACAGCAAGTAGTTGAACCAGATGTTTGGGTTTTTGTTGTTGTTGTTGTTGTTTGTTTGTTTGTTTGTTTTTTTGGTAGTGGGCATTGACCCAAGGAGTCCTGAGATACATCCCCTGGACTATTTTGTAAATTTTATTTTGAGACAGATCTTGCTAAGTTGTCCAGGCTGACCTCACACTTGTATTTCTCACTCTTCAGCTTACCAGGTAGCTGCAATTACAAGCATGTGCCACCATGCCTGACTAAAGCAGAGTTTGAATAAAAGATCTGAACCAAACCTGGATTATTTCAGGACCCTCACTCTTTTTTTTTGGTTTTTTTTTTTTGTTTTTGTGGTGCCGGGCCCTCGAATTCAGGCCCTTGTGCTTACAAGGCAAGCACTCTAATCACTGAGCTAAATCCCCAGCCCCAGGACCCTCACTCTTAATACTGCAATGTTTAGCCTCTCCTGCAGAATGAGATCCTTGAAGTACGGTGGGGTGAGTCAAGGATAGTGCTACCGGATTGGCCTGGCCCAGGGGGACCACTTCATTTTCTTGGAGGAAAGGTCATGAGAAGAGTGTGCTAGGAATGGTGGGTAGGAGGAGAGATTACTTCTTTTGAACCTAATGTGTTTTTTTTCTTTTCTTTTCTTTTCTTTTTTGGTGCTGGGGATCAAACTCATGGCCTTGTGCTTGTGAGGCAAGCACTCTAGCACTGAGATAGATCCCCAGCCCCTGAACCTAATCTTTTGTTGGGGGCATTGCTAGAGATCGAACTCAGGGCCTTGCTTACCACTGAGCTAAATCCCCAGCCCCTGAACCTAATCTTAATGAAGATGTTGAAATCATTGGCAGAGGTGAATAGTTAAGTTGGATACTGGTATGTGAAGAAATGCTTTGTGAGCAGTATGGAATCTGTAGTCTTGGAGCTGTCAGAGGATTATTATATTCCATTTTTGAGGCTTAGTTCTGCAGACATCCAACCTTATGGTAAGGTCCACACTCCATCCCCCACTCATCTCTCCTTCTCTGAATTTTAATTGAGTTTAAAATTTCAAGTATCTTTTTTGTTTGTTTGCTTGTTTTTTGATTTTTTTTGAGACAAGGTCTCCCAATGTAGTCAAGACTGGCCTCAAACTCACAGTGATCCTACTGCCTTATTCTCCAGAGCGCTGGGATCACAGGCGTGCGCCACCATACCTGGCTCAAGTATTCTTAATTGTCACTGATTTTGGCGTTGGTTTGATTTTTAAGCCCTGTAGGCAGGGGCTGTACCCTCGTGTATTTTTCTGAATGCTTAGAAACCTGGTAGATATCTACAGTAGTCAGTTCTTAACACTGGTAACCAGTCATTTTGTTAGCAGCTAGAAATGTAAGCAAATTTTAATGGAAGAAGAAAGGACAGACTTTTTCATTTCAAGTGAATTTCCCTTATAGGGGCTGGGGATTTAGCTCAGTGGTTAGAGTACTTACCTCGCAAGCGCAAGGCCCTGAGTTTGATCCCCAGCACCAAAACAAAACAAAACAAAAAAAAGTATCTTTTATAAACACAAGGGGGTGCTCTGTAACTATCAATGACCAGTTCGGAAAAAAGTTGGATGTCTTGTTTCAAATCTCAGAAAGAAATGAGAGTCTGTATTAGGCAAATTGCCATAGGAGCAGCAATACATTTTGATGGTGGTATTTTAGCTATCCTTTAAAATAGGAAGTTTATTGTCTTTGAAATTTATTTTCCAGAAAAAAATCAAGAATTAAGAAAAAATTATTCCTAGGTTTCACCAGATGATCCTGGAGCTCAGTTCCTGATTCGTAGTGGGTCCATTGGCCGAAATAGAGCCGAAGCCTCTTTGGAGAGAGCCCAGAATCTGAACCCCATGGTAGATGTGAAGGTGGACACTGAGGATGTACAGAAAAAGCCTGAGTCATTTTTCACTCAATTTGATGCCGTAAGTGTCTTAATGTAAACCGTGCTAGAAGAATTAAATAAATTAAAGCAGTAGTTGTAGGTGTTCTAGAGCCTTCAAATCTTAAATTCTGAACTTTTTCTCAAGTAAATTTTAGAGCTGCTCTGTTCTGCTTGTATATACCACATGAATGTGTTGCTAGGTAGATCCCGTCTGTCGAACCTGCTGTGGTGGTTTGTGATGTACTGTCTGCTCCTTCTCCAGGCATATGTCTCCCAAAGCATGTTTCAACATTGGTGTTTTGTCTTCCTTCCAAAATCCTTGCACATAGCTTCCATGTGTATTATTACAAATGTTTTCTCAGGAAAACATAACCAGTTGTTGGTTAATTTCAGTGGCAGGGGCACTTTTCTGTTAGAAACACTGGTATCAAACCACAGTTCGTGTTTTGTCTTAAAAAAGAGCGTGCCTTATCTTGACCTGTGGCTGCTGCATTTTCACATAGTCATTTTGACCATGGATAACAAGGCAGAATCACTATAGTCATAAATCCAGTAAGGCATAGCCAACCTCATTTACTTTTTTGGGGGGGTGCTGGGGATCAAATTCAGGGCCTTGCACTTGGTGGACAAGCTCTTTACCACTTGAGCTAAATCCTCAATCCCCAGTCCCTTCTGTTTTATAACTGCAGGTATTGTGGCACTCTCCATTTGAATCTAAGTCTTCTCTTTATTTCCTTATCTATAGTAACCACATTGGGTTTATTTGAGATGCCTCAAACCTATATATTTAGAGATGGGGTTTGTAAGAACAGATGAGTATGGCCAGGTGATGCCTGTGTCCAGGACGAGGGCGACTTTTTTGTGGGCCCTGTTTGCCTGGTCCACACAGGTGTTTTGATTGCTTGCAACTCTGCAAGTTTGTATTTGATCCGTTGGTTGTATGCTCCCTGTGGTTTTCTTACCTTTTAGATGTGATTTTTCCTTGTGGCTACATCCTTAGAAACACCAAAAGAACACATTTTTGAGTATTTTTTTTTTTCTCTTCTTGTGTTATTTCAGTACCCAGTCTGCTATAGCAAAGAGGCTCTATCAACTGAAAATGGCCTTCACATGAAAGCATGTTAGAAGCTGGCTAGCTTGCTTGCTTCATTCCTTCGTTCCTTCCTTCCATCGTTTTTCGGTGCTGGGAATTGAACCCAGTGCCTCACTCACGGTAGACCAGTGCTGTACCACTGAGCTACACTCCTAGCCCTGAAATTATGTTTTGATGGTGATTACAAAGCTTCTCCTGAAAAGGTGGTGTTTTGTGCAGTAGAACTTGGCTGTTTCCAGCATGGCAGGCTATTAGGACACAACCTAGAGGGTGGAGAACAATGCTGATAACTCCACTGAGTGGTTTATTGTCTTAAGTCAGAATGGAAGGTCACTTGGCCTATAACCTTTTCCTTTATCCTCTAATTCAGATAAAGTTTCACACCAAAATCTGTTGGAAAATAATCTCAACAGGATTTATCTTCTTAACATATCAATCAAGAGAAGGAGGAATGCTCTTCTATTGAAATATGACCTTTGAGTCAGTTTAAAAAAATGTTTTTGCTTCTCACTATAGCTTCTTTGAATTGTAATGGATTTAATTACTAGTTTAGTAATAACTTGCTGAATTATTACTATCTTTTTCATGACAACTATGTAGTTTGTATATATTCATGGATTAGGGGAAACATTCATTTAATGGCTTTTACTTTTGTAGCTAAACATTTCTTTTGATTGCAGAAGGTGACTGACACATAATTTACATTTTCTGCACACTGAAACCTGTAACTTCTCTTTTGTCTTCTACCCAGAGCACCCAAAGAACCTGTTGTACCAGTTCAAAACTGGCTTTCAGCATGCCCAGAGACACTGTTTGTTAAAGTTTATTTAGACATTAGGGCAATGATTCACAGTTTGCAAAATTCACACCCAGCCAATTTCTATCTTTCTGCAGGTGTGCCTGACATGCTGCTCCAGGGATGTCATAGTTAAAATTGACCAGATCTGTCACAAAAACAGCATCAAATTCTTCACAGGAGATGTTTTTGGCTACCATGGATACACATTTGCCAATCTTGGAGAGCATGAGTTTGTAGAGTAAGTGGGGCGTGGAAGGAAGAATGGAATATTTCCAAGTTTAGTTTTATTTATTGGTGGAAATTACAGCATCTAAGGAAAGTATTTTGCTGTAATGCTTAGAACATTCTGAAACCAAGCCATTGACAATTTACTGAAAACAATTGACTGTGGGTTCAAAATTAAGACTATACGGCCCCTGCCCTCCAAAATGATATCTGATGATCTAAAGCTTAAAACCAGTGGAGCTGTCCCACAAGTAGAGTACACCACTCAGGTATTTGATCAATCTGGACCTTAGGGGTTGAACCTGCATTTTCTGCGTAGGCACGGCATGCTTTCAGTTTGAGGGATAGTTAGATGGGTACCCTGGAGTCTACCTTGGAAAAGCTCCTGGTTCCAGATTACTCAGGAACAAACAGACCTTATCCCTCATTTCAAACATTGAGGCTGCAGACTTTGGTAATTCTCACATGATGGGGCCTGTAGTGTTTTGAATTTGTGGCTTCTGCAAGAAAGATGGCAGGTGATGCAGTATTGTAAAACTATGTGAGGTGTTTTTTGGCTGTAATTTCTGACACGCACTCCTCCCCACCCCAGCTTTCTAATGAGAGGTAGAAGGAGGCTGGTGGAGTGGGGTAGAGCCTCCACCCAGAGCCTGAGAACTGCTCTCTTTTGTTCAGCCTCTCAGGGAAGTAACTAAAAATTCTCTTAAGGGCTGGCGATTTAGCTCAGTGGTTAAAGTGCTTGCCTACCAAGCACAAGGCCCTGAGTTCAATCCCCAGCACCAAAAGACAAAAACAAAAAAACTACAAAAAAACCAAAAATTCTCTTGCCAATAAATTCAAGATGAAGGAAGGAGAAATGTGTTCAAGATCCTGTCTTAATTACAGCATTGTATGGCTTTGGGCATATCTAGTTCTTTGGGTGTATTATAAATAAAGTTTTGCTAATGAAAAGCAGGTCATGTTATTTCCACATGGGGTTGCCACAGCAGAAGGAAGGAATTAACATTGGATTTTTTGTTCGTTTGTTTTTGGTGCTGGGAATCGAACTCAGGGCCTTGTGCTTGCTAGGCAAGTGCTCTACCACTGAGCTAAATCTCCAGCCCTGTTTGTTTTTTAAGACAGGTTCACACTTTGTAGTTCAGGCTGTCCTGGAACTCACTATGTAGCCCAGGCTGGCCTCAAACTCATGGCAATTCTCCTGCCTCAGTCTCCCTAAGGATTACAGCTGTGAGCCCCCACACCTGGCTGGATATTTATTTACGATTCCAGTACAGTGGTCTAAAGTCATTGCTTTCATTTATTGAGAGATTATATGTGCAGGGCAGTGTGCTAAGTAGTTTATATTATTGTACTTTTTGCATTAATGACATTGAGGACTGCTGTTTCTACAGAGTTGGGGCACTGGTTTATCAGGTGGTTTGACAGGGTTGGGATTTAAACTCAGGTCTGTTTGACTTCAGAGATTTTGCTCTCTACACACCCTCCTACGCTGAAGTGGTAGTACTTTTTAAAAAAAAATCATGGCACAATTAATGATTAAGGAATTCTTTTTTTGGTACTGGGATCAAACTCAGGGTCTTGTGCTTGGTAGGCAAGCGCTTTAATCATTGAGCTAAATCTCCAGCAGCACAATTAATGATAGTAGAACTTGATTCCTTCCCCTTGTCATCCTCTAGGGAAAAAACCAAAGTTGCCAAAGTTAGCCAAGGAGTAGAAGATGGACCTGACACCAAGAGAGCAAAACTTGATTCATCTGAGACTACAATGGTCAAAAAGGTAGGGTGCTTGCTATGTGGGGAGTGTGGGGAGCAGACAGGGCTTTACTGGGGCTAGGCCTTTGCATTTGCACATGAGAAGAGCAGACTTGGAGCCATCTCCAGGGGAGGGCCTGCTTATCCCACCCAGTGGAGGCAGCTGTTGCTTAGTGCCAATCCGCTGTTGCCCTGAGGAAAAGAGGGTCCACATTCTAGATCTGACTTTTCAAGAGAATGGAAAATGGTGATTTTTATGTGCACTGTCCCACATTTTTTAATCCTGGCACCCTGATAAAATTGCTTTGAATGCTGTTAGGTCAACACTGTGGAGGCCAAACAGAATATGCCTGTGTAGCTTATTTGATATATAGACTACAGCTTTGACCCCTGGTGCATGGAGTTGTATCAGAAAGATTGTTGTGAGCAGAAGCCATTTTATACAAATAATTTTTTTTCAGGTAGACAGTTTAATAAGGTCCGAAGTGTACAGGAGCCAGTTGAAACTTTGCTGGTGGTGGTCTGTGTCCCATCCAGTCATCGTCATTGTCATCTGTTGTCTTCCTCCCCACCCGCACCCTTTGAATTCAGAGTTAGGCAGGTGTTCTACTGCTGAGCTATATAGCCCTAGTCCTTTTTTAATTTTTATTTTCAGATAGGATCTCACTAAATTTCCTGGGCTGGCCTCAAACTTGTAAGCCTCTGACTTACCTCTTTGAATAGCTTGATTATAAACGTGATTTCTTTTCTTTTACCAGCTGATTTCTTTTAAAAACTAACATTTAATAATACTTGTTATACATAGGTTTATGCACATCTGTGTATATATAGAAAGAAAGAGGGAGTGTTGGGGGTCCTGAGGGTTGAACCCACAGCTTTGTGCATCTAGGCAAGCACTCTACCACAGATCTACATACCCAGTCCTCTCTTCTTTGTTGTTTTTTGTTTTTTTGTGGGATTTTTTTTGCAGCCAAGGTCCCAGCAAGTTGCTTGAGGCAGACAAATTTATGTTCCTCAAGTACATATGCCTGGGATTACAGGCATACCCATCCCCACTTTGGCAGTACTGGGGATTAAACCCAACATCACTGTACCACTGAGCAATGTCCCTAGCAAATGTCCCTTTTGTATTTTGAGACAGAATCTCACCAAGTTATCAAGGCTGGCTTCAAACTTGTGATCTTCCTGCCTCAGCCTCCTTAGTAGCTGAGATTACAGGCCTTTGCTACCATGTGCAGTTTAGTTGTATGCTTTGTAATGTGGTTTATGTTAGGAGTTTAGACTATTTGGATCTGGTGAACGAACTAGATTTATTTTAAAGAAAGCAAATGGGAAAGGGATCAGAAGTCAATGGTTTCTGTAGCTAGTATTGGAATCGGAGAAGAGAATCATGCAATGGGGAAAACAATTTGAAGTGGCCTGAATTGGTTTTGTTGAACTGAGAGGAAAGACATGACCAAGCCCATATTTACTTTTTGCTTTGTAGATTTAAATGTTGAGGGAAAAAAACCCCAGCTGGTCATAATGTCAAGTTAAAATTGCTCTAAAGGGGGCATTCTAAAGAGTGCAGAAACCACAAAAGAGACTTACAGAAAACCACAAAAGTGGAACTCTCAGAGGCTCCAGCAAGGCCATGCTGGAGATTTTCTTTCTTTTGCTTTTTGTGTTTGTATTGGATAGCTTGATGCTGTGAGTGTGATACAGAGGAATTATTAAGCCCTAATTTTAGTGTCTATTCATGGGACCATAATTATCTGGAGTTCAGCATTGATGTTTTGGCCAAAACTTTGGTTCTTTTCTTTCTTTCTTCCTTTCCTTTTTTTTGGAGGCCTGCTCAAGCTTTATGTGAATAGCTCCATGAGTTTAGTGGAGGGGGAGAGAAATTGTTAACAAACGGAGGAGTACAAAAGCAGCTTTGTGGGTGCTGTCAGTTTATAAATCACCCCCTCTTACAAGTGTGACACTTGGCCTTGGTGTGAAGGGCTTTATGCTCAAGGGCCTTCTCTGATTGAGGCACTCTTTTGCATTCAAATGCAGAGAGCCCTAGCTTTGTTAGCCACTCACAGCTGGACGATTCCCTGGAGTCAGTTCTGATGTCGCCCGCTGGGTGGATCTGGAAACCTCTTTTGGGAGCCACTTTATCTCACTATGAGGAGAATGTGGCAGCCTAAGCAGGCACTCAGCCTTGGCGTACCATTCCTCCGGGTGCTACAGTCAAGAGCGTTTTGTGCAGCCTCTTCCTACATGGGGCCGAACTTGAAGGTATCAAAATATTCCCCAGCTGACATTGTTAGTCAGCTGTTACACTTGTACAATTCAAGCCTGGATTCCAGCCCAAGGTTGTGAGGCATTCAATACATTCCTGATGACAATCCCTGGGATTCCAAACCTTGTCTTTGTGTGGCCTTACCAAGAATGCTCTGGAAGGGCTTTGCCAAACTGGATTGTGGCCATGGCTTTGTCACCTTATAATAACATGCCTTTTCTGTTTTGGCAGAGTTGATTCTGTGATTTTTGTTTGTTTGTTTGTTTGTTTGTTTGTTTTTGGGTGCTGGGGATCGAACTCAGGGCGTTGCACTTGCAAGGAAGGCACTCTCACCACTGAGCTAAATCCCCAGCAAGGCCCTGTGATTTTGAAGTTACGTTTGAACTCAAAAATTCTAGATTCAGATTCAACCCTTTTGCCTAAATTGTACAGAATAACTAGTTGGATTGCACAGAGAATGCAGAATGGGGGTGGGATAGAAGCCACTTCCTGTTTCCTGTGAAAGGTTTCTAGTTAGCGTTCCCTTCCCCTCCCCCCATTCCTAGGTTAAACCAAATGTTGTAAAGCCACTTTTCTTCAAGGTACACTTTGTGCTCCTAAATTAGAAGCTTTAAAAAAACAGAAGTTGTGGTTTTCACGCCATCTAGGAAGATACTAGGCCTTTCTAGTGCATGTGCCATTGTGATAAATAAGACAGTAGAAAAATGCCTAGTCTGGAGTGGGGTGCTCATAGTATGTTTGCTTCCTTTAGTGCTCAGGAGCAGTCATGAGACAGATTTAATCAGAATTGAGTTGTCACAAGCCTGATACAGACACTACTGCGCAGCAGATAAAGGAGAGCGGTGAAGTGTGGATGTTGTGGCATGGGCCTATAATCCCAACACTCTTGAAGGCTGAGGCAGGAGAATTGAGTCTGAGCCCAGCCTGGGCAATTTGGCAACTTAGGAAGACCCTGTCTCAAAATTTAAAAATTTTGTAAAAAGGGGATGGAGTGTAGCTTGGTGTGAGGGCCCTAGGTTCAGTCCCCAGTGCCACCAGAGAGAGATAGCAGGGAATGAAGTGGTAGTGAGGCATTATCCAAAAAAGATTTCTCAGAGGAAGTGTCTGAGTTGGTGTGAGAGGTGCAAATTTGCCAGTCACCAAACCTAGACAAATATTTCCCCAGAGGAGAAGGATAAACAAAATGACAGATAAAGGGGCAAAGTTGCTCTGGCTTTCCTTGCCCCCAAACAGCCAGCTCTTTCTGAGTTATGAAATGCCTATGTATGTATGCAAGAGACTTTGTGGAGTACAGGGAAGCACATCTAGTCCTGTTGCCACAATCCACAGCTGATAGAGAAACCTGAAGAAACATAATGGCCCACCCGTTTACCCCAGCTGTGGAGGAAGTAAGGTAGGCTAGAAGAGGTGAGGACTAGGCAGGAAGGAGATGAGCTCCCGCACTTCGCTCTTGAGTGCATCCCCAAATCTGTGCCTGATGAATCCTTCCTGTGCCTCTTACTGACTCGTCCTGGAAATGCTTTTTTTGTGAGCCTGCAAACTTTTTCTACAGAAGGGTAGGTAGAGAGGTTCCTTACTTCAGCCTGGGGACTTCTCTGACCCAGCCTAGTGATGAAAGTAATGAGTAGGCCCAGAGCGTGGACCCCAGGGCCAAGGCACTGGCTCTACTTGTGATTTATGAGGTAAATTCCCTAAGAGTTTATAGGGTAACTTAAAGTTTTACAAGGATGATGGAGTGAAAAATAAGAAAATTGAAGTCATTCTGGAAATCTTTTAGAATAAAAGGCCACTATCACGCTCTGCCAGGGACTGAGACTCTGAAACACAGCTCCCTGCCCCTCCTCCACAGTGGTGGCCTGCAGGATCAGCGGATTCTTAGCACTGTTCATATTAGCCAGGCTGACAACACAGACTCTTGAGTTGAGCTCTTGATAGTTTATGAAACCTGGTTAAGACTGTTCCTTACTCTGCTGGCATTCCCAGACCATTATGCTAATGTCTTGGTCTGTATTCTAAGACTTATTAAGAGCCTGGCAGCGTACAGTTAGCATTAGTGTCACCAGGCTGACTATGTGGCTTACCTTTTGACATCGAACAGACTCTGACAAGAAGGTTTGAGAGTAGCAGAAAACATCTTGAATGGTACTTTTATTGTAGACCCAAACCCCAAAGGAACATTTATGAGGAGATGGAAAGCCACCTAAAACCATAACTATTTAATCTTCACTAACACTTTGAGCTTTTATGTGTCAAATCCATTTTGGTCCTTAGCAAGCTTTGTGAACTGCCTAGTAGCTGTTAGATCTTGCTTAATTTAGCTTCATAAAAATGGAGGTATCAGGCCCAGCGTGATCATAAGCACTTGTAATCCCAGGATTTGGGAGGCTGAGGCAGAAGGATCACTGTGAGTTGACAGCCAGCCTGGACTACATAGTGAGACCCTGTTTCAAAAAAACAAAACTAACAAAATTACAGTGTTACCATCATTTCTAAATTATCTGAATGGGGTGGGGGGATGAGGGAGAAGAAAGAGAGACCTGTACCTCTCTAAGTTCCATATGATTTATATACTTTGGGTTTTTTTGTTTTGTTTTTGGTGCTGGGGCTTGAGCTTGGGGCCTTGTGCTTGCCAGGCAAGCACTCTAACCACTGAGCTAAATCCCCGGCCACGGTTCATATACTTTGTATGCAAATGCCATCTTAAGGATTTGAAAAGTAGCTATGGGCAGTACTAAGAATTGTTTTATCTGAGTTATCTGAGGTTAAGGTGCCTACATAATGCCCCACGTAGCACCCCCAAATATCTTAGTCGATATTTTCTCAAGCCAGGTGTTGTCTATAAACACAAAGCAACCATCACAAGAGAATTCAGATTTGTACACCACTGCCTGCAAATCGTCAGATCTTACTAAGTTTTACCAGTTGTTCTAGTAAGATCCTTAATGGTGCCAGAATCTAGTTTGGGATTATGCATATGTCTGGGTTTTCATGACACCTTTGAAAATTATAAGCTACTTATTTTGTAAAATGACCTTTCAGGTTTATCTGATGTTTTCTTGTGAGCAGATATTCTGGGCAAGAATTTCCGGCATGGATTCTTCCATTGGATCCTGTGGTCTGGCACATGGTTTGCTGGTGATGTTAACTTTGATTGTTTGAGGTGTCTGCCAGATTTTGCCTTTGAAGTTACTCCTGGCTTTCTGTGAATAACAGTATTTTATGGAGAGGTACTTGAAGGTGTTAATAGCTCATTCTTCATCAAACTGCTAGCTAATTTAGTTAATTTTAGGTCTGAAGACTAATGGATTCTAAGGTGTTGTTTTATATTATTTATTAGTATAACATTCTTTTTTAAAATTTTTTATTTAGAAGATAATTTATTTAAAAGTGGTGAAAAAGGGGGGAAAGGAGATGATAGATAGTTACTCAACGAGTAGGGCACATTCAAAAGTGAAATACTGGGCTGGGATTTAGCTCAGTGGTTAAAGTGCTTGCCTTGCAAGCACAAGGGCCTGAGTTTGATCCCCAGCACCAAAAAAAAAAAAAGAAAAAAGCGAAATACTTCTAGTATAACATTCTTATTGTCAAACTGTCCCAGATTTGACCAGTGGGAGCTGCTTTAAGCTGGCTCCTGTTTCCTCTTGGCTTCTGGGAGCACTTCCTTACTTTCTGGCATGGGAAGGTGTTCCAGGCTCCTCTCATACTCTCCCTGTCCCCCTGCCTCCCCTCCCCAGCTTTGAAATCAGCCATTCTCTAAGGAGAAAAGTTTTATGAGTGGGGAGTGGTGATTAGAAACCAGAATGTGGAAGTTGAGTGTGCTTGTTGCTACTAGGGTTTCATTGCTTTTGGACCTTCTCATCAGACATGGCTGGTTAGTATTGGTGTGTATACACACAACACACACACACACACACACTTATTTGTGTACTCATTAATATTAAAAATGAATTCATGTTACTGTTATTTCCCAGTGTAGGATTCATTCGTGTTTCCTCCCAAATGTTCTTTGCCATCAAACCTGGCTCCTCAAATTTTCAGTCAATGCCCTTGCTGCATCAGGCCTTTGAGCACAATCTGTCATTCATTGCACCTGGGAGTAGCAGTCTTTGCTTGCTGCTCTAACCCACTGGCCAGGCCCTCAAGCCGCTCTGGGCACTCTGGCTTTGTCTTGTCCTTTGTAGCAAATGGCTAGGTGGTGGTGTTTTTCCCAGCAATTGGTTTTCAACTGGATTATTCATGATAAGAAAAGAATAGCTGTGTTCTTGTACTGATGATTTCCTGACATTTAGAGGTGATAAACAATACTTATTTATTGTACAAAATTAGAAAACAAAAAAATTTTTTTTTTTGGTGCAGGGGATCACATTCAAAACACGTCATTGCCTTTTTTGGGGGGTGGGTGCTTGGGAGCAAACTTAGGGCCTTGTGTTTGTTAAGAAAGCTCTCTACCAACCGAGCTAAATCCCCACACCTTGTCATTGCATTTTTTAGGATAATTTGATTTGAGGCTGAGAAGTATGAAGCTCAGTTGTAGAGCATGTGCAAGCCTGTGTTCAATCTCCAGCACAAAAAAAGATAACTTGATTTAGTGTTCTAAATTTCAGCCATACTTACTCCTACACCTGGGCTTTTGCAAATGCTCTTCTGTTTCCACAGCCTTTTCCACAGCTTTTTTCCCATACTACTTACTGTTTTTCTTACTATTACTGTCATTTATCATCAAATCATTCTTCTGAGAAACATTTAACTTTTTAGTGGTTTTTGTTCACTATTATAAAGAATATTTTATTGAATATCTTTAAATGCACGTTGGTGCTTTTCATTGGTACAAGTATTTCTGTAGTGTTATTACAGCCAAATTTAAGGAGGTGGCATAGACCCTGGTGTTGGGGAGCTTGGCTGTATCTTCCCTCATGCAGGGTGCTGTCTGTGGCACGGTCCCCATATACAGAGGGGCCCACAGTAAATACTCAGCAAGCATTTCTTGAGTTGAGTGGACGTTGGCTTCTCTTAATGATCAGTCAACTTTAAATAATGAAGTTTCTCTGAGATGAGAAAGTTGCTGCTTTGTGGTTTAAAGTCAGGATATTTCATCCTTGAGCATTTTTGCCTTTTTTCAACAGAAGGTGGTTTTCTGCCCTGTCAAAGAAGCGCTGGAGGTGGACTGGAACAGTGAGAAAGCAAAGGCTGCCCTGAAGCGCACAACCTCCGATTACTTTCTCCTGCAAGGTGAGGCTGGCAAGCTTTGCAGGGCAGGCTTTTGGCTTGCGTTGCTGCACGAGGGTTGTTTGCTCTGAGCAGATCCCTCTCCAGGTAGTTCTTAGTTGGCCTGTGTAGAAAGGCAGAATAAATGGGGATGGCGCCCAGTATTGAACTCTGCTTTCTTATGACCTGGCCTCTAGAGTTGAGCCTTTGAGAAATAGTATCACAAACCGAACAACTTCTCATCACCACTTTTCCTTGTTTACAATTCTTCCTTGGCCTCAAAACCAGCTTCGGTCTCCCTTTCCAAACAGAAAGAGGTGTTTCGGTTTTTTGGGTCTTCTTCCCAATGACATTATCTCCAGCAACTATTAATGAGCTACTTTTCAGTCTATCCTTGCTGGTTCTTGGGGCCAAAAGTATTGATTGGCTTGTCAGTGTCCTTCCTGTGCCTGTTTCTTCTGATTTTTAAAGTATTATTTAAAATAATTGAAAACACTGAATAATAAGCACAGATTATATGTAGTCTCGCCTAGGCAATCCTCCTTCCACAGCCTCTCTTGAGTGATGGGATTACATGCCTGGCCCACTCTGTATTTTTTTAAATGTTTATTTATTTATTTATTTTTGAGGCCAGGGTGACCTTGAACTCTTGATTCTCTCACTTCAGCCTCAAGTAGCTGGTACTATAGGTGTGTATCACCATACCTCTCTAACATTCCCTTTTTGTAATCGAGGAAACTGAGGCACAAATTAAGGTAGCTACTATTCCCAAAGTTATACAACCAGTGGGTTTAAAAACATCTTCAATGAGTTTAAAAATAACTTGTGCTTACTGTAGAACATAACAGAAAAGCACAAAGAAGGAAATATATTACCTTGATATTTTTGTGTTTTTATGTTTTTTCATGTATAGTACATGTAGCACAATGTTTATATAGCATACTGGAGTCTCTCAGCCTTCTATCCCAGCCTTGTCTGTCCTTTCCAAGGCCTAAGGGAATCTGTATCTCTTCATAACTGTAACTCATCTCAGATAGAAGTAGAAAGATACAGCTTTTATTTAGAAAACCTGAAAAGTATCATTTGGTTGCACTTGGACGATTTTCAGCCCTCCTTTGCCCTGGGCTGAATCGAACTATATAGCCCCATCTTCTTCCTTCCTATGGAGATCCCAGAAGTGTCCCTGCCCCTAAGTCAGGCCAGATAATTGCTGTGCATGGCAGTTTGTTTTCTTTTGTTTGGGTGCTGAGGGTTGAACTCGGGGCCTTATGCTTGCTAGGCAAGCACTCTAACCACTGAGCTAAATCCCCAGCCCTATTTTGTTTTGTTTTTAAATTCCACCCCAAATTAAAACACACACACACACACACACACACACACACACACACACACACACAGAATTTTTCCCCTCTAAAAAGGCCTAGACAGGGCTGGGGATTTAGCTCAGTGGTAGGGCACTTGCTTAGGATACTGGAGGCCTAGATTCCATTGCCAGCATCTCTCTTTCTCTCTCTCTCTCTCTCTCACACACACACACACACACACACACACACACACACACACACATACACACACACACACCCGACAGAATGCACCAGGCATGGTGGTGCACACCTATATAGCCTAGCACTCTAGAAGGGTGAGGCAAGAGAATCACAAGTAGGAGCTCAGCCTAGGCATAGTGACTTAGTGAGAGCCAGTCTCAAAAAAGGAAGAAGTATACTGGGGGATGTAACTCCCTTTGTTCAATCCCTAGTACTGCCAAAAAGAAGGGGCAGAGAAATATATATAAGACTTCCTTAATTAGAACTGGTATGGTGACACATGTCTGTGATCCTAGCATTCAGGAAGCTGAGGCAGGATTGCTGTGAGTTTGAGGCTGGCCTGGGGCCCAGCACACTGGAAGCTCTCAGGAAACAACAGTCATTAACCTGTAAAGGTCCTGGGCATGACAAGAGCTTCTCTAAATGATGCTCGTGAAAGAACGGACCTGGTACTTGGGTTACCATAATCCAGTGAGTCTCAAGTGAGATTATTGGGCTGTGTTTGGAGACAGTTTTAAATGTCACAACTGAACAGGGAGACATTTTAGTATCTAGCAGGTAGAGGCCAGGGATATTGCAAAATACCCCGCCCTGTGTAGGGCAGCTCCCATGACAGAGTTCAGGAGGCTGAGGCAGGATTGCAAATTTGAGGCCAGTCTGGATGACATAGTGAGACCCTGTCTCAAAGACAAAAGGCAGTAGTACTCAGATTGAGAGCCTTGATTTAACCCTCTGCAGTTGCCAGATTATTTTTTCATCCCGCTCAATTTTGCAGCACCATTTGGAGGTGGGTGTGGTAGAAATGATCCCTAATTTGATTTTTTTTTTTTTTTTTTTTTTTTTTTTTTGGTGCTGGGGATCTAACTTAGGGCCTTGCGCTTGCTAGGCAAGCACTCTAACCACTGAGCTAAATCCCTAGCCCCCCCAATTTGATTTCTTGAATTAAGGAAACGAGAGTGCTTTCTTCAGCAGCACATATACTAAAAAAAAGGAAATGAGAGAGACAGACTGTAAATGGCAAAGGAAGGAAGACCCAAGTAACCCAGGTGTTTGAAGTCTGATTAACTTAACCTTCGAGGTCTGAAGTAACAAGAACACACAGGGCCATTCCTAGTGGTGCCCATGTACATAGTGCACTGAATCTTCACAGCATCAGTGTGAGATAGCTGATACCTCATTTGTAGATGTCTTCAAAGGCACAAGCTGATGAAGATCCAGATGCTGTGGCTGTCCCTACCTTCTGCAAAGCCTTTGAGATGGGGAAGCAGCACCAATACCCTGGAACAGTTGTAGCAGGTTTACTGGCTATGCTGCCGACCGTCACACTGTCAGGAGTTACCAGGGCCTGAAGGAGGAAGCAGCGCCACTGTGACATGACCTATGTGGCAGGCAGTGATGTGTGGTTATTCAGAACAGGAGCTTTGGGATTCAGAGAGATTTGGCTTCCAGTCCTGACTCTGCCATGTTAAAAATTGTTTGCTTGTTTATTTGTGGTGCAAAGGATCTAATACAGAACCTTATGTATGTTATGTATGTGTACTAGGCAAGTGTTCTACCACTAAGCTACACCCCCAGCCCTGCCTTTTTTTTTTTTTTTTTTTTTTTTAAACGAGTGATCTTGAGCCACTGACTTAAATCCCCCTGGACCTTAGCATCTCTCTGAAGATGGCAGCATTAGCAGCACTTGATTCAGAGCACTTTTGTGTGGCTTGGACGATGGACAAACAAAACACCTAGCGTAGAGCAAGTTTTAGAGAATAGTATGATCCATGGAATTAGGTGCTTTTGTTGGCACATATATTTTGCAACTATTATAAAGTAGAAGTTTGGGAATTGACTCAATTTGCCCTTAATTTCATCCTTCAGTAGGTATCATCATAGCCACAATCCTGTTGAGTTTTAATTTTCTGCCTGTGACGTTGCTGGAAAATAGATCATGTATGTTTTGAGTCTCTCTTCCTGGTGGAACTAGTTACCAGTTCTTACAATTTCAAGTTCGAAGGTGTTAGATATGGTGATGATGATGATGATTATTATTATTATTATTACTACTATTATTTTTTGGTGCCAGGGATCGAACTCGGCCTTGTGCTTGCTAAGCAAGCACTCTAATCACTTAGCTAAATCTCCAGCCCTTTTTTTTAAAATTTGAGACAGGGTCTCACTGTGCCGTTCAGGCTGGCCTTGAACCCACATGTAGCCCAGGCTGGCCTCAAACTCGCAGTGATTCTTCTGCCTCAGCCTCTTGAGTGCTGAGATACAGATGTGCATCACCATACCCAGCTGTGTTTTTTTTTTTTTAAGTTACAAAATCCTTTTTCTTCTTCTTTTTTTTTTTTAAACAAACTCTTAAAAAAAAGGAGACATACCAAGTGTCATCCATGCTAAGAATGGCAAATACATGCTTCCCATGCTTCCTACCATCCCTCTCCTCTGACAGATGAAGCTAAAGGAACTCTCATGGCTGTCTGACACACCTGTCACTTGCCCTGTAGCCTCAGAACCCTGTAAACGGTACTGCCTACAGCCTCTCTGATGCACAGAATGAACCCACTCCTCACTTCTGATGACGCTGTTTCTGTGGTGCAAACGAGGCATGGGAGGGAAGCGACTCTTCTTGGTCATGCATTTCATGGTATCTTAGGTCTTCAAACCTGCCCTCTGACTTCCAGGTTCTATTTCTTTTGTACCACACACGGTGCCCTTTCTTATGTTTCACTCATCCAGCATGACCTTTCTTGGGCCTGTCTTTAGCAGCAGATTGCTTGTTAGCACCAGCACGTTCCTGATGACTTCTTCCCCTCTTGGCCTTTCTGAGCTCTTATGTCTTTCCAAAGGTGTGCATCTGTAACTGCAAGGAGCGCTCCCAGTGCGATGAGCACCAGGGCCTGGGATGCTGTCTGTCCCAGCACATACCTGCCTGTCTCCTTGGGTTGCCTGCTGCGCTGTAGCTCCCAGAAGTAGAGGAGAGTGACCCTCATCTCTACTGGGCTGGCAGCTTAGAACCTGCAGCTCGGAGATACTGGGCTTTCTGTTTATGTTCACAGAAATACTTCCTTTTATTTTTCTGTTTGACTATTAAGTGATGGAGAGAGTCTTGTGTGATATGACCTTATTAGATTTATCTATGCGAACATAACAGTATCCATGTGTGAAGCTACCTTCTGCCAAATGTACTTAACATTAAACTGTCTTTGTGATCTTAGGCAAGTAAATTGACTTGCCTTTTTGAAATTTTGTTTATACCACTATAAATGATAGAATTAAGTTAACCAAGGCAGTCTCTAAAGTCTGCATTCTAAGCAATTAGTAAATACAATGAAATATAACTTCCTTGTATATCTCGTCTCTATTTTTACATTTATACTTTAGACTGCTTTATTGACATACAATTTATCTAGGTTTATCTCTCTGAAGTATATTTCTTTAGAAAAATTCTAGAAATTATTCTACTAATCTAAACAAGATCCTCCAGTTAGTGCTAGAGTTCCATTGTAGTTAGAATCAGTCAGTCATTTATTTCCTTATTTGGTGGTAGTTGTGGTGGTGATGAACTGAAGATTGAACCCAGGGACTTTGCACTGAGCTACATCTCCAGCTCTTTTTTGAGACAGGGTCTTGCTAAATCACATAGATTGAGCTCAAAATTGTGTCTCCCAGACCCCTGGGATTACAGGGAGAGACCACTATGCCTGGCCTGGAATTGTATTTTTGCCCAGCCGGTTTTGATCACCAGTCATTGTTTTTTTTGTTTTTTTTTTGTTTGTTTGTTTGTTTTTGGTGGTGCCAGGGATCGAACTCAGGCCCTTGTGCTTGCAAGGCAAGCACTCTAATCACTGAGCTAAATCCCCAGCCCCTACCAGTCATTGTATTAAAGAGTCTAAATAGAGTGGTGGACAGTCCTGTGCCTTGGGAAAAGCACAGGCTTTGGAGACCAACAAACTTCTGCTCAGCTCATTGCCTCTGCCCTTGACTCAGCTGGGATAACTTTTCATACAGGAATTCTTGTTTCTTACCTGCATCTATTAAGGAGAGTAAGGGGTGGTCCTACTGCCTTGATTCTAAGAAAGGTAATGAGAAGGTGGCTAGGAAATACGTCAGTGTCACAGATAGAGTTTTTATACCACCTTAGTCCCCCTGCCTCACCTCTCTTCTTAATTTGAGACAGGGTCTCACTTGAGCTGCTCAGGTTGGTCTGTACTGCAGTTTTCCTGCCTCATCTTCCCAGAGCCCTGGGCTTACAAGTGTGAGCTACCATGTCTGGCTCCATTTTAAATTTTGAGATGGAGTCTTGCAAAGTTGCCCAGGCCAGCCCTGAGTTTTGGTCCTTGTGCCTTTAGCCTCCCAAGTAGCTGGGATCGCAGGTGTGCAGCACCGGATGCAGCTTTGGCTCTTTTCAGAGTATTTTATAATCATGTGTTAAGTAGCATCCTTTTAAAATCAAGAGTTTAAAAATAAATAAATAAATAAATAAATAATAAAATCAAGAGTTAGACCTGGGCATTGGTGGCACATGCTGTGTAATCCCAGCACTGGAGAGGTTGAGGCAGAAGAATCACTGAAAGTTTGAGGCCAGCCTGGACTGTGTGTCTGTATAGTGAGTTCAAGACCAACCTAGACTACATAGTGCGACCCTGTCTCTAAATAAATAAATAAATAGCACATCAGAAATTTATATAATTAAAATATGTCCATAATGCTGCCCTTATAAAATCAGATCTTGATAACTTTCTGACTTGAAAATATGGGATCACTTTGGGAAGTATCCAAGGGGTATCGTCTTTGTGTTTGTGACACCTAGGAAAGGTGGTGGGTAGTGAATGCTGCTTGCTGTGTTACTTGGCACTGTGATAAGCAGTTGACATATTCTCCCTTGTTCTTTTTTTTTTTTTGGTGCCAGGGATCGAACCCAGGGCCTTGTGCTTGCAAGGCAAGCACTCTAACCACTGAGCTAACTCCCCAGCCCCTCTCCCTTGTTCTTGTGACAACCTTTTTTTGTTTTTGTTTTTGTTTTTTGGTGCTGGGGATCAAACTCAGAGTCTTGCTCTTGCTAGACAAGTGCTCTACCACTGAGCTAAATCCCCAGCCCCCCGATAACCTTTGAAGTATAGTTGTTAGCCCATTTTCCTGTAAGGTGACTGAGATTGAGTGTGTTGTGATTGCTCTGTCACGTAGTCAGCTTTATAGGCAAAGGCAAAATTTAGGCCAGGAAGAGTTTTGGCCCTCTGGATTGTGCTCTTGACCCATATGGTGTACATGTCTAAATTAAAGATTTTGTGAAATTTCAAATCAGGAGCTCTGCATGGTAGGCAAATAGGATCCCTACTGCACTACAGAAAACTCGTTCAAAGATTATCTAAACCTGGGATGGGCATGTAGCTCAGTGGTAGAGTACATGCTTAGCATGCCCTGGGTTCAGTCCCTAACACCCCCAAAAATTCATGAGAATTCTGGTACAAATACTTTCCTATAAATACTTGAATTTTATTTTTATTAGAAAAGTATCATGGGGAAAAGTTTTTAAACAATTCACAAAGGTGCAAAAGTTTTACTTAGTCAACTCTCGTTTTCCCTGTTTTCAAATTTTTTCATGCTCTATTAAGAATGTCTTGCCGGGCATGGTGATGCACACCTGTAATCCCAGCACTCGGAGGCTGAGGCAGGAGGATCATCTTGAGTTTGAGGGCAGCCTAGACTCTGTGGGGAGACCCTGTCTCAACCCCCACCAAATCTCAATTATCTTTCTGAAAAATGTTTAGCATTTGTAATTGTGTGTGAGTTTGTATGTACATGTGTGTATGATCAAACTGCTAAATGCTTGTTGGCATTTTTTTTTAATCTTTTTTGTTTGTTTGGATTTTTTTTGCTGCTGGCGATCAAACTCAGGGCCTTACACTTGCGAGGCAAGCACTCTAACCACTGAGCTAAGTCCCCAGCCCTTTTTTTTTTTATCTTAATGACAAATAATATGGGAAGATTTTGGAGCGTATGTCAGTGTCACTTTATCTTGTTGACTGCATAATGTGCTAATCCTTTGAATGTGCCAGCATCTATGACCAGTTTCATCCTGACAGGCATTTAAGACTTTTTCCCAATCTTTGGAATTTTCCCCAGGATCATTTCTGGGAATGTGACAGATGTGACTTGATGATGCCTTAGTGATGTACAGAGTGCAGGTCTGTGGTGCAAACCTGAAAATAAAGAACGTGACTTTGTTTCACCGCTGCCTAATCAAACATCTAGTAGATATTCAGTAATGCAGTTTTTTGTTTTGTTTTGTTTTGTTTTGTTTTTGGTGCTGGGGATCGAACTCAGGGCCTTGTGCTTGCAAGGCGAGCACTGTAACCACTGAGCTAAATCCCTAGCCCCAGTAATGCAGTTTTTTGAAAGAGTGACTGGTTATTTCTTGTCTGGCCATCTGTCCCACCAGGAGAGCAGCCTGCCCCCTGTATCTCCCACAAGGCCTTCTGGCCATCTGCTCCTTGGATACCCTCTGTACTTTTGGGTCCAGAGTCTTCCTGATCCTGGCCTGCTATTTGCAGGTAGAGGTTTCTTGCTGCTCCATTCACAATTCAGCCTCTGGTGCAGCAACTGCTCTCTTATCTGTGAGCATGTGCCCGTATGCTTGTTGTGTTTGAGTCTTGAGTGTTTTTCCAGTTTACTTAATAAGATAGTGGTCAGATTGAATACTTCCTGCTGCATTTTTCCACTATCTTAAGAGTTGGCCTTGCCATCTCGGAGCAGAAGAGTCTCATCTTTTTATTATTCTGTGGCATGTTGCAAAACATTAAGCGGAGCTGGCTTCCTGTGGCAAAAAGTTAACTTTGATTTGTTCTTTTTGAGGTTACTGTGAATTTATCATAACAGGAGTGCTAAAAATATCAGGTCTAGTATGGAAACACCATTCACTTACCAGCACGAATAATAACATGCACATATAGCCCAGAACAAGAAGAAATGGACTTGTCTGAAGATGAGAATTACTGTACTTATCAGAGAATCCTTGATAATCATAACTTTCTCAGTCTTTGTTCTGGTGAGTTATGGAAAAGTACCTAGGCCATTTTTGAGCCACAGACTGAAGCTGAAAATAATCTTAGACCAAACATTTTGTAAGCACCTGCTATTTGCTATATCCCACTGCTGAGAATCTTCAGAGGAAAAATAATATCTCTCATTGCCAATGGAAAAGGCAAATATAAACTATACTATACTTTTTTTTGGTGCTGGGGATCGAACTAGGGCCTTGTGCTTGGTAGGCAAGCACTTTAACCGACCCTGTCTTTAAAAAAAAAAAAAAATTGTAGTTGAGCATGATGGTGCACACCTATGCTCTCAGCACTTGAAAGGCTAAGGCAAGAGGATTGCTCTAAGTTCGAGGCCAGCCTGAGCTGCATAGCAAGACCCTGTCTCTGCCCACTGCACTACCGCCAAAAAAAAAAGCTATCATATTATCATATTGTGTTCTGTTTCTCAGTATGTCTGAATTATTCCATAATAATCAGAAGCAAACTCGCGGGAGCTCAGGGAACTGAGAGTCTGGCTTTCTGGGGAATTGTACAGTCTCAAACAGGTACTGGTGAGATGATAGAGAAAGGTAAGAATTTGCAGGCAAAGGAACATCATCTGCAGTCGGCCAGCAGGACAGAGGCCAAGCCCCACGGAGGCTGGAGCTTGGTGGAAACTGGCCAGTGGCTTCCCATCTGATGGGGTATCAGAATCAAAGCCTTGGTTTGCACATTTTGTTTGTAGTTAACATGTATGAAGTGCTACATTGCAGATGAAGACATTGTGCTGAGACAGGAGCAGAAGTAACTCACATAGCTCTTAAATACATTTTGACAGTGTACCTACAGACTAAAGAAGAATTAACTCGATGTTGAACCATAGTTGTGTTTGTCACAGTGGTATTAGTTAGGAGTTCTGAAAATAAAATGCATTCTAGAGTTGAGCACATGGGTAAATGGTGTGGATAACAAGAACCAAGTTTTCTTATGGCAGGAAAGGATGTCTCAGTGATATGGAAGGTGGAAAAGGCTAGAAGGAACCTTGTGATACCAGATTGGGAATTAAGAGTTAACCAGGATGAACTCATGTTTCTTTTGAATGGAAGTACAGAAATGTGTGTGTGTGTGTGTGTGTGTGTGTGTGTGTGTGTGTGTATTCACATTTATTTGTATATACTCCCTAGATTTGTTTATTGACAGGCCAAAGACATCAAGAGGCAGTAAGCACAATCATACCCAGATCGTGGTCGTTAATATCTTCCTTTACTAGGGGCTGGGGATTTAGCTCAGCGATTAGAGTGCTTGCCTTGCAAGCACAAGGACCTGAGTTAGATCCCCGGCACCACAAAAAAAAAAGGAAAAAAAAATATCTTCCTTCACTAAGTGGAAGCAGGGCTTCTTGGAAAAATAGCCGATTCTAGTCTGGGGTAGGAAAATTACAGGTAAGTTTGAAATACCTTGCTAGGCCAGAAAGTTAGGAAGTGCTTTAAGAATGATGAGAGAGGGACTGGGGGTGTGGCTCAGTGGTAGGTAGAGTGCTGGCCTAGGATGCACAAGGCCCTAGGTTCCATAACCACATACTCACAGAATGCTGGGAGCATGTCAAAAGAACGAGAATAATAACCAATTAATGTAGAAGAAATGATCAAGATAAAAAATAATCTATATCTATCGCCACAGTAAAAATTGTTTCAAACAAGAATCATTAAGGAAGTCGGGTGTGGTGTACATAGCTACTCAGGAGGCCGAAGTGGGAGGATTGCTTGAACCTCCATACTACAAAGCTACCCTGGGCTACATAGCAAGACTGTCTGAAAAAAGAAAAGAAAAAAAAGCTGTTACCCCGGTGATAGCATGACTTTTGTCCTAGCACTTGGAAGCTAAGGCAAGAGAATCACTTGGGCCTGGGAATTCAAGACCCCATCTCCTAAGAGAATCATCCTTGGATGCTAAAACTAATAACATTTGCTGTGAAACAGGATGTCTTCTAATACTTTTAATTAGAAAGACAGGCATGGCTTGCTTGGGGTGTAGCTCAGTGGTAGAGGCTCTTGGCCTAGCATATACCACAAAGAGACATATGAGAACCCTGGCAGATGGTTTATACCTCAGCAAAGTGATCAAGATTAGTAGTCCAGGAATAGGGCAGACAAATCCCATGCCTCCTCATATAATGACTTGAGGACAAAATATTGCTTGCTGTTTGGTTTGGTTTAGTTTGGCTTGGGTTTTTAGCATTTCCGAGGATTGAACCCAGGCCCTTATGCATACTAAGCAAGTTCTCTACTACTGAGATACATCCTTACAGTTTTGCCTCGGGATTCCTGTCTAGAATTTGTGGTTTTTGTCTCCCAATAAAGGAAAATAAGACATTCAAATTGAGGAACATTTTAGAGAATAAATGGCCCTTGCTTTTCAAAAGTGTCATAACTTACTTGAGGAATTATTCCAGACGAAAGGAAAATAGGCATAACTAAATGGAGAGTGCAACCCTGGGTTGGATCTCTGAACAGCAGAAGATGACCTTTTCCTTTTGCTCTAAAGAACGTTAGAGGGGCAATTGTTAGAATTTGAACAAGGCCCATAGATCAGCAAGTAATACTGTGTCAATGTTATTTTTATAATTTTTGTAATTGTTTTGTAGTTGGAATGTGCTTAGTTTTAGAAAATATACACTAAATTATTTTGGAGTTAGTTACCTTGAAATCATTGAGGAAAAGAAAACCAGCATATGTAGAGCTGAATAATGGGAAATGTGGTAGAATATGTTAACATTGGGGAGTCTAGGTGAGATTATCCTTGACTTCCGAGTACAATTTTTTGTTGTTTTTGAGAGGGTACTAGGGATCAAACTCAGGGTATCGCACTTGCTAGGCAAGCAATCTACCACTGAGCTAAATCCCCAACCCCATGAGTACAATTTTTATGGGTTTTCTAAACCTAAAATCATTTGAAAATAAAATTTAAAACAGAGGGGGCTGGGGATGTGGCTTAATGGCATGCTTGCCTAGTATATGCAAGCCCCTAGGCTTAATTTCCAGGAATGCAAAAAGAAAAAAAATTTAAAGGAGGAAAATCCTTTAAAACTCAGCTCTTCAGGACTTGGGACTTAGCTCAGTGGTTAAAGCACTTGCCTAGCAAGCACAAGGCCCTGAGTTTGATCCCCAGCACCAAAAAAAAAAACAGCTCTCAGATCATAAAAAAGTCCCAGTATTGGGTAACTGGATAAATGATACCTGGGAAGGGCCCAGATCCATGCTGAGTCCATAGGAGGACTAGTTTTTTTTGTTTTGTTTTTGTTTTTTTCTGGTGCTGGAGATCTAACCACTGTGCAAAACCCCAGCCCCCTGGAGCACTAGTTTTATTTGTTTGCTTAGGGTGCTAGGGATCGAACTCAGGACTTGTGCGTGCCTAGACAAGCACTCTACCAGAGTGCTAGACCCCACCATCACCTCAGATCTGAGGACTAGAATGTCGTCTGAAATTCATTGTGCACATTTGCTTCTGGAAAAGAGCCATATTGGTTCTCCCATGTTTTTGAGAGTCTCCAGGACCCACTACTGTGGGAGGAATATCACACATTGTGAGAACAACAAAGCCCTGAGAAATCAGGGCACTGATCTCATAAGGGTTGTATTTACTTATTTAATCGTTCTTTTGTTGTTGTTGTTTTTTTCTTTTAATGTTTGTCGTTGAATCTAGCAGTTTGTAAATGCTAGGCAAACTCTCCCAGCCCTGTGTTTTAAAAATTTTTTTTTTGAGACAAGGTCTTGCTAAGTTACTTGGGCTGATCTTCAATTTGTTCTCTTGCCTCCACCTCCCGAACCTGGCCTAAGGATTTTTCTAAATGAGGCTGGGTTGGTCTCCATTTGGGCACAGACTCTGCAAAAGGAATTTCTCCTGCCAAGCAGTATGAAACATACTATGGGGAAGATGTGTTTGCATATGAACAACAGGGTGAATCAGCCTTTAGCTTTTGTCAGGAGCTGGACAGGACTTTACTAGGCATACAAATGGTGGCTGGGAGATACACAGTAGGGTTCAAAGTGTGGTTTAGGTGTGTCATTTTGCCATGCTGAGTCTCCTTGGATGAGGTGGGTTAAAGATAGGTTTTAGGAGCTGGAGATGGAGCTGTGCATAACATGCTGCTTCAAGAGTCAGAATGGAAGTTTAGAATTAACTGCATTCCAGGTTGGGCTGACTCATTTGCCACTATGTGGCAGTGTGTTGAGTCCAAGAATGTGATCACATAGCCCTTTCTTTTTTTCTTTCTTTCTTTCTTTCTTTTTTTTTTTTTTTAACATAGCCCTTTCACATGGAGCTTGGAGGTGGGAATTCATCCTAGACATCAGCCTTCCTGTTGAGAGGATTCTTCCCAGAGAGCTGCTATACAGCAGTGATTTAGCCTGGTGCCAGCCTCCTTTGGTTTCTGCCTTCATACCTCCTCCTTCTAATCTGTTTTCTTTACTTATCTCCAGATGATCATCTGAAAACAAAGCCCTCTTCATTCCCCTTTGTCTCCAGGATACAATTCATACTTCCCAGACTGGTAGCCCCTAACTGCTAGCCCACTGACTTCTTGTTCTCCTCGAACCCTACACTTGTGCCCTAATTGAACCAACCTTCCTTCCTTCCCTTTCTTTTTTCTTCCTTTCCTTGGGATTGAATCTAGGACCTCAAACATACAAGCTAATAAATACTAAGTACTCCACCACTGAGGTACATGCCCAGTCTTTGTTTTTTTGAGACAGTCTCTGTAAGTTGCCCAAGCTGGTTTGAAATTGTCAAAGTCCTACCTCAGCCTCTCAAGTAGATGGGATTATCAGCATGTACTTCCATGTCTGGCTTGACTACTTTTCTGACCTCCAGATTCCTGTAACCCCTTACTTTCACTGTTCTGGATTTCTGGACATGTTTCTCTTCCTTCTGCTGGCGTGTTTAAGTCCTCGCTTATCCTTCCTGTTCAGCTCTGATGATACCTCCAGGAATCTGACTGCTCGTGTTTCCTGTCTTATTCCATGTCACCTCCTGGACCTCTTGACTGTCCAGCACAGGCCTGACACAAAGCAGAGGCTTGCAAAATGCAAGTGGATTGATGGCTCCAGCCACCTGTCCCAAATTTATAGAATCTGGCTGGTTCTTAATCAGTGGCTCCATTAGTTTATTTTAGGCTCATGTAAAACCATTAAGATTGTGAGTGTTCAACCTTTCAGCCTGCCTGGGCTGTACTGATTAAAGAGGAATTGTCTTGGACAGTATATGAAATACATAGCCAGGTGTAGTGGTGCACACCTGTAATCCTAGCACTCAGGAGGGAGAGTCAGGAGGATCGCCACAAGTTCAAGTGCAGCCTGGGCTACATAGTGAGCTCAAGGCCAGCCTTGAACTACATAGCAAGACCCTGTCTCAAAAAAACAAAACGTAATATAGTTAATGTATATAAACAACAGATTTTTTTATATTTGGCTTATTAAATTATTTTACGAAATAATACAACGAAGCCCGCATTTAATAAGAAAATCTACATTCTGCTATGTAACAACAAACCCTGTCTTCACAGGTACACACACATGTATGTAGGTCAATTGAAATACTGTTGGTCAGTGCTCAGGTCATTAAGCACAGAGAAAGTGTGATATACTGGGGCTTTGATTCCACTGACAGTGGTGAGTGGGGAGGCAGGGTTAGCCCTGCATTGTGCCCTCCCTGATCCCTATGTGGCCCACACCTAATCGCCATGCAGTTGATTCACAAAAAGTATTGCTGAAAACCACTTTATAGTGTTAGCAGTTTATGATCCTGTGGGACTGCGTTATTATCTGTCCAGGCTGGTTGGACAGACCTAATATCAATGGTGTAATTTGCATGATTGGCCTTGGCACTTTCCACACTGTGCCACAAGACAGGAAATGCCACTAAGCCTCAGATTACAGCTTCAGGACTGCGCTTCACCTGTCCAAAGGGTTGAGGAGCACTGTTGTTGTCTTTTAGGTAGGTACCCACAACCAGGGGCTTACTGTCAACCAGAAACATCAAGGCCCTCTGGGGGAATTAGTGCCTTTTCTAAGGCAGCCCTTTGTCTTGATTCAAATACCTAGCAGGGAAGTTTAGTGTTCACAACTACTTTCTTCCTGTAGAAACTTCTTCATGACCTAAGCTCAAACCTTGAAATCTTCCTCATGTGGATTAATTCCTGTCAGTGCTGGGTACCCCTGGCTCCCTAGTCTTGAACAAATCCCTTCACCTTTCATAGCCACTGCTTTCTCCCATCAAAATTGCGGTGACCAGTAATCTTTCATTCTCATGATCAGTGTGTATTCTAGGCCTTAGAAATAGTTCTGTCTTTTCCTTTTTAAATTCGTAAAAATGTGACATCTTCTTAGGAAAATATTTGGATACCTCAGGAAACTACCATTTCTTGTGGATTCTGCAACTTCCTAGTATTTTACACCTCGTTCCATGTCACTGCTTGAATTCTTTTGCATGGTTCATTATAAATGGGCGCTTACACAGCTTTCTCTGTCCCCATTAGAAGATAAATTTGGAAAACTTTGTTTCTTTTATTCTTCACTTTCCTCCCAATTATGCTGTCAACCACCCAGTTTTGATTTTTAAATGACTATGTCTCTAAATCCCATCTTGATTTTTGGGATCAGACCTCTTTAGAAGAAATTTCTTAGGTTTAGAAAATTGCTTAAATTTAGATTGTCACTCAGGAGGCTGAGGCAGGAAGATTGTTTCGAGTTTGAGGCCAGCCTGAACAACACAGCAAAACTCTCAAAAAAACAAAAACAAACAAAAGAAATTGTTCTTAGGTTTTAGAACTTGTAACTTTTGCCATCCAGGTCACTGGTGGCCATCACTGTTTGGGCATGGTGGTCCCCAGAGAGTTTTCAGTGTCCAGCAATGACAAGAACTGCTGCGGAGGAGACACCCACAGGGAAGTGGTTTCCGATAATGGGGCAGCAGCTGCCTGCTTGTTAATTTGCTGCTGTCATGACCACAAATGTTTAAAAATAATTTGTAGGGAGAAAGAAAAAAACAGTGAGGGATGTGTGTGTGTGTGTGTGTGCATCGCTGCCTTATCAGCAGTAGACAACACAGAGACCACAGTCATTGAGAAAGGAAGAAGGCACTGCTGTGCAGAGAGGAGAGGTGAGAGCAAGGGCGGAGGTGACCCATGAGCACAGTTTAGTGCTTTACACCCACCAGCAGATACAGCCCGGTGAGAGGGCAGGCGGGTAGTCAGTCACCAGCTCCCTCATTACTCTGATTGTTTGTTTTTTGGTACTAGGGATCAAACTCAGGGCCTTGTACTTGCTAGGCAAGCACTCTAACCACTGAGCTAAATCCCCAGCCCTGTTTTTTTGTTTGTTTGTTTGTTTGTTTGTTTGTTTGTTTGTTTTTTGGTCATTACTCTGAAAAACATGCCCAACACTAAGTCTCCTGGGAGGTCTGTAAAGATTACTAGAGGCCAGGCACACGTACTGAGTGTTAGTGATTACAGTTACATGCTGTACCCGTGATTGCATTAAGTCTTCAGAGCACCCACAGAAGATCAGATCTCCCGCTGGGGATTTGGCTCAGTAGTTAGAGTGCCTGTCTAGCAAGCCCAAGACTCTGAGTTCAATCCCTGGCACAAAAAAAAAAAAAAAAAAATCAGATTTCCCATTTTCACTTGAGAAATTGAGTTTTGAAGAGGCTAAGTCATCTGTCCAGGCGTAGCAAACCCGGAAAGTGTTAGAGTCAGAACTTCAGCCAAAGCAGCCCTCCCCATAGGCTGTGTTTAACCTGTATAAAGTCAGTTTAGACTGACTTTAATTGTTAGTATTGCTTCCCCCCCGCCCCAGTGCTGGGGATCAAACTCAGGGACTTGTGCTTGATAGGCAAGCACTCTAACCACTGAGCTAAATTCCCAGCCCTCTCATACTGTTTTTTGGATTTGTTGGGTTTTTTTGGGTTTTTTTGGTTTTTTTTTTCTTTTTGGTACTGGGGATCAATCCCCCTCATACTGTTTTTATGATCATTATTTTTATTTTATCTGAACTTACAGGAGCTCTGAGACGATTTAGTTTGCTTTTCTAGATGAAAAACTGAGACCTACCGAGATCAGATTACAATAATGGGCCACATTGTCAAGAACCTGCCTTGGCTTTTTCTTTGCATCCCTCAATCCCTGGCATCTGCCTGTGTTTGAGCAGTTCACAGGCCCTAAGGCCCAGCTGCAATTCTTGTTGAAAGCCTCATATCTTTTCTCTGTCAGACAGCAGTCACGGGAATGTCCTGTGCCATCTTCCCTCTGCAAGAGAGGTTGGCAGAGAGCAGCAGATGCCGAGAGTCAGGGTCATGTGCCGCTCAAGTGCTGAGCTGGAGAAAAGACCCTCTTTCCCTGCTTCTTGTGACCAGGCTGGGTAGGTCTGAATGAGGAAGGCTCTGTCAGAATAACTCTGTGACTGGAGGGTGCAGTTAGCAAAACTGGTAGATAAAAGGCCATGTGAGAGGGGTCCGTGAGAGTGTATACTGCCCTGTACACGATTTGCCTCTGCGTGCCCACTATTAATTTGGTTTCGTCTGTGGGTTTGTTTGTTTTGTTTTTTGGGGGGGTTGCTGGGGATCTAACTCAGGGCCTTGCGCTTGCTAAGCAGGCACTCTACCACTTGAGTTAAATCCCCAACCCACTCGGTATTATTTGTAAGTTACCATCATTTTACAATAGTTAGAATGTCCCCATTAGAGATGAGAGTCAAAGCCTGGTATGGGGGTTCGTGCCTATAATTCCAGCTGCTCGGGAGGCTGAGGCAGGATGATCACAAATTCAAGGTCAGCCTGGGCATCTTAAAAATAAAATAAGAGTGAAGGAGCCACATGTGGTGGTGGTACTTGCCTGGAATTCCAGCACTTGAGAAGCTGAGACGGGAAGATGTTGAGTTCCAGGCTAGCCTGGCTACATAACAAAGTCAAGGCTGGCCTAGACTACATAGTAAGATCTTGGCTCCCAGAAAAAGGGAGGGAGAGGAGAGAAGATGAGTCAGGCTCAGATATCATTAAATATTTTTTTTAGGTGAGGAATAGAATATTTATCTGGGACTAGAATCTGAATAGAAAGTTGTGTTACTCTACACGGTGGGTTCTGAGGTAAGGAACCTAAATTGTTTAAAGTGACTTTTTTTTTTAATTAAATGTCTTCTGTTTTGTCTTCATTCCCAAGGTGGCAGTAGAGCAGAGATTAAGAGTGTGATGATTTTTTTATTTCATTGCGCTGTGGGCCCGTTTTAAGTGTTAGTTTTTCCACCTCTAAAATGAAGGTTGGTAGCAGTTGTACCTACTCATTCTGTCCTGTTTTATTTTTACACAGTAGAGCTTATTTTGAGTACAAGATATTATATGTGTGTGTGTTTTAACCTAATTGTTGCCCAAAAAAATCCCTAAAAACTCTGCCTAAACATAACCTCAGTAGCTGAATAATTAGATTTCATCAGTTTATCATATCTTGCATAACCACCTATTACTGAATGTGAGATTTTTTTCCAGGTTTTCTGTGGATTTGAGTAACAGGACAGCAAACATGCATGCATGATCCAGCCATGGCCCAGGGCCATGCCCTTCTTTAAAGATCCTTACTGTCACAGATCCAGGTGGCTCATCAGCAGAGCATCTGCACTCCCTTCAGCTCCATATGAGGGGCAGGTCCCTCTGCTTTCTTGCTTGATTAACCTCAGCCTTTAATTTGGTAGGCAAAAAATGGCATCTTATTTTGAGATCATTTCTGAGAATTTCTTCTCTCCTTTCCCCATCAACAGCTTTTATCTGACTGCCTCAGAACTTCGTCAGAGGAGACTGAGATGCAGGTGATGAGAGCAGGGTCTCTCTGGACACACAGGTCATCAGAGAAGCCTTGTTGGAGAGAG
This sequence comes from Hystrix cristata, assembly GCA_004026905.1. NCBI lineage: Eukaryota > Metazoa > Chordata > Mammalia > Rodentia > Hystricidae > Hystrix > Hystrix cristata. The sequence goes on from PVJO010002994.1 coordinate 81,557, forward strand.
GAAGTGTGGTGTGTTAGCTTTCTGTCGCCATAGCAGATACCTGAGATAGTTAATTTATGGGGACAAAAGGTTTGTTTTGGCTCAAAGTGTTGGATGTTTCCATGCATGATCAGCTGGTCCTGCTGCTTTTGGGCCTGTCATGAGGCAGCACGTCATGATGGGAGTGCATGGCTGAGCAAGATAGACTCACCTAATAGATGGGAAGTGAAAGAAAGCAAGAGGAAGGGACAGGGACCCACAGCCCCCTTCAAGGGTACACTCTTGATGACCTAAAGACCTCCCAGGAGTGCCAAGCTAGGGACCAACCTCTGAGCTTTTGGAATACACTTACCCAAAATGTAGCAGTTGGCCAGGACTTAGAAGTTCAAAAAGGGAGGTTTTCTTGGAGTGAGGCTTCAGGGGAGGCCTCTGGAGAAAGATCTGACTACTGCTTGTGGCCCTGGTGACAGACAGGCTTCTGGGTATGCCCTCTGCAGATCATGAACTCCATGTGCGAGAACAGGGCATGAGACTGTCTGGTCACCGTGGGTCCTAGCATAGGGTTATGGTAGAGAGCAGGTGTCAGGAAATGTTTGTGAAATGGATGAATGAATACACGCACACACAAACTTTTGTTCCTGCATTAAAAAGGAAAACTGGAAGTAAGGTAAACAAAGGAGCTAGACTCCAAACTGAGCACGTGGCCAGTTTCTGTAATGGTGAGGACCTGAGGGAGACAAATTTGTGGAGGTTTTCATAATGCCCTGCCTTCCCCAGCCCATTTGTGTCCACCTTTGAGTTTCACCTGTGGTCATCCCCCACCTTTGGCCCTCAAGATGCAACACTGAAAGTGAGACTTCCTTCTTACCCCCTCTTGAAGGCATATATGGTGTACTCTGTCTCTTTCTTCCTACATATTCCATGTTTAGCATGTTTGTAAATACGTGATTAAAAAAAAAAAAACAACAACCTGCTGGGTGTGGGTGGCACACACCTGTAATCCCAGCACTTGGGAGGCTAAAGCAGGAGGATTGCCAAAAGTTTGAGGACAGTCTGGGGTACATAGTGAGATCCTGTCTCAAAAAACCACAAAGAAAGGAAGAAACAAACAGAACCCTTCTAGATATCTTGAAAACTATTCACTTAGTAAAAGAAAAAAAAGATTAGGCCCAGTTTGTTTGGATTTGTGAGGACACTCCAGTGCCACTTTATTGTCAACCCTCCTTCCTACTTTTCCTTCATTCCCCAGCCATGGAGACATCCTGTGTAGCAGGTCTGTTATTGTGCCTGCCTGAGGTGGTCCCTGCATCAGGTCCCATAGGCCCCTTGTACCCACGCCTTCCACACCCTCAGGTGCAGAGAGGGCTCTGCAAGTTGAACATCAGGAGGTGGCACGGGCTAGGTCAATGTGGTGTTCGTAGTTCACAGCTGATGGCTTGGTGCAACTCAGTGGTAGAGCACTTGGGTAGCATGTTGAAGGCCCTAAGTTCAGTTCCCAGCACTGAAGGAGAAAAGAAAAAAAAAAAAAAACCTCTCCTAGTCAAATCAGTAGTAATACAATAAATGAGTGATTTCAGCATGAGCTGGCTTGCAGTACCATAGTGACCAGAGCGTGTATTTGGGCTTCGCAAACTGGGTTTGTGCACAATAGATGTAAGAGTAGGAATGCTCACCCTCTGCCAGGTACCGTCCTAGGTGCCTTACACAGATGCATTGATCTAGCCCATAACTCTTTAACAGCTAAGTGTTCTCAGGATTCCCTTTTTTTCTTCTCCTTTTTTTTTTTTTTTTTTTTTTTTTTGGTACTAAAGATTGAACCCAGGAGCCTTTACACTGAGCCACATCCCCAGCTCTTTTTTAAGTTTTGATTCAGGGTTTCAGTAAGTTGCCTGGGCTAGGCTCAGCCCCCAGAGTGCTGGGATTATAGATGTGTGTCACTGTCCCCATCTGGGGATTCCTGTTTTCTAGAGGAGATTCGGGGATGTTGTCATTTGCACAAGGTTACTGTAAGTAGAAAAATAGGACCTGCAGCCCAGGCGGTCTGATCCTCCAGAACTGCACTTTTCCCAGATGCCCTGGGCCAGTCATTTTGAAAGCTCTCTGGGTCTGGGATGGCCCTTGAAGAGAGAAGGCTTGTCAGTCCAGAAGATCAGCAGCACGAACTGAGAGTGCGGAGCATTGGGACAGGTGGAGGCTGTGAGGACAGAGCTGGTTCTGCCAGTGCAGGGAGCCCAGCTGCTTAGGGAGAACAGCCTCGTGCCAGATAGTGCTCTATCCAAGCCCCTTCTCCAGCTGGCACATCTGGTGTCCTCCGTGGGTTTTTGGTGGTCCCCAACGTGAATTGCTCCAGGAAAGCAGAGAATTGTTCTGCTGTCCCCAGGCTAGACCAGGGCCTGGGACAAAATCTTCACTAAGAATATGTTTAGCGAGTGAGCGCTGACTCCATGGTAGAACCAGAGCTTTGCCTTGGAAAATAGCTTATTAGCTAATAGGACAACCATACTTTGCATTTTCTGAAAGTGTGCGTTCCTCAAGAAGAGTGGATTTCCAGACTGTCCTCAGGGACAATGAGTCCTCACTAAGTGAAGGCAGCCGGGGCGGAATATATATTAGTTTGAGGAAAGCCAGACCAGTTGGGGCCGGGATGCTGCCAGAAATGCTTTAGACATCAATCAGAAAATGAGGTTTTGATACATGTTCAGCTTCCCCTTTTCCTCACTTAAGCCATTTTTGGGCACAGCAGTTATGTTGGGGGCTAATTTGTGACACTGACTTCATTTTCTTCCTATTAAAATACTTGGGTTTTTGGCGTTCGTCTTTGGTGACCTTAGTGATTACATTAAATATAATTAGAGTATTTTATTATTTTTGCTTTGCATGTTGCTGAGGACTGAGGCTAGGACCTGTGCATGCTAAGCGAGCTACACGCCACCAACATACATCTCCAGCCCCTAAAATTACAATATTCATATGTAATAAATGTATAAAAGCAAACCGTGATGAATAAAATGATTCTCCAGCTTGGCGTGGTAGTCCATGCTTCTAATCCCAGCGCTCTGAGAGGCTGAGGCGGGAGGATTGCAAGTTTAAGCCCACCCTGACCAATTTAGTGACTTTGCATGAAATTGTCTCAAAATGAACAACAAAATGGGTTGGGGGTATAGCTCAGTAGTAGAGCTCTTGTTGCGGATTTAGCTTAGTGATTAGAGTGCTTGCCTAGCAAGTACAAGGCCCTGAGTTTGATCCCCTGGCACAAAAAAAAGTAGAGTTCTTGCCTAGCATGTGTGAGGAGGCTGGGGATGGGGATTTAGCTCAGTGGTAGAGCACTTGCCTAGCAAGCACAAGGCCCTGAATTCCATCCCCAGCACTGCCTTCCCCCAAAATGTTCCATGTGTGAGGAGGCTCTGGGTTCAATCCTTAGTGTTGAAAAAATTGCTATCCAGGGCTGGGGATTTAGCTCAGTGGTTAAAGTGCTTGCCTTGCAAGCACAAGGACCCGAGTTCAATCCCCAGCGCCAAAAAACAAAACAAAACAAAAAAAAAAAAAAAAAAAAAAATTGCTATCCAAAATCCTGTCGTAGCTCTAATTTGATATTCTGTATTCAGATTACATTTAAATGTGTGTGAAGTATTTTTATGATAGCATGTTCACATATAGTTTTTCGTTTAAATACACGGAAAGGTGCTTGTTCTCTCACTTTCAAAGTTTACCTTCTCCGTTATGAGGGCAGGTCCTGAACTTAAGCAGAGACACCAGCCCATCATCTCTAGCAATGGATGTCATCCCCCTGGACTTCAGCTGCTAGAGTTAATTAAAAGGTTCAGATGAAGTTAATCAAGTTTGGAACTCTAATTTTGTGCAGTGTTTTGATACGATTCAATGAGTCATCTTTTGGCAGAGCAGCTCCCATCCCTGACTGTTTGATCTTAATGGAACAGGCTCATAATCTGTAAACTGGTGGGGAGGTGCTCTTCAGAAATGCAGCGTCAACAGCAGTGTCTGTGTGTGTCTGGCTATTTGAGAGCCGTGGAAAACAGAACAAAGAGGAGAGTTTAATAAGCAGGAACTTGTCAGGTGTGAGGGTCAGTCCTAGGGCTGCTGCCTTTCTAGAATGTGGGTTTCTTCCTGCCCCCTCCAGCCCTCTAACATTTAAAAGAGAGTGAAAAAGGCAGCTTCTGTTTGCTTTACTGAAATAAGTAGCCCAACTGCTGGCCCCCTTCCCAGTGGCCCTGAGAGCACTTAAGATGTGGTCAGTGAGGTATGTGGCTGGTGCCAGCCTGCCGGTCCCCGGCCAGGCAGCCTGCACGGGAGCAGGCCAGGGGCCTAAAGAAGCAGCAGGGCCAGCTCCTTGGCTGCCTTCACTGTGCTCACAGTGCCATCTTCTTTCTTTCTGAGATGAAGCTGGTCTTGCTCTCTGAAGACTGATGGGCAAGATTTGACATGGCCTCCGTCTACACTGCTCCCTCTGAGCAAGTAGTTCACAGTGAATGGACCTGTTGTGAGAGTTCACAGCCCTTCTAAGATGGGGACAGAGAGCCAGACTGTTTGGCCTCTGTGTTCCCACATGGGCGTGCCATTTCTCCTGCATTCCTGGATTCTCCTGGAAGAAGCCAGATCTGAGTTTACATTTCTGCTCTGTTGCTTCTTAGCAATTACAGGAAACAGCCACTTAATGTCTCTGAACTTGAATTCCCTCAGCTGTAAAGTAGGTAGGTGATGGTGCTGACTGATCTCACCAGGTTTTGATGAGGAGAGACTGAGCCTTCACATGTGCAGCATGTTTGGCATGGTGCCTGGCACAGAATGGGCACTCTGACACTTTAGGCTCTACTCCCAGAGCTGTATTTTCTAACCAAAAGATGAAAAGTTTTGTGATGAGGGATAAAAAAAATTACCTCTACTCCCTGGTCCCTCATGCCAGTTGGCCTTTCTGTCCCAGTGACACAGAAATGAGAGGATCATGCAGGAGCTTTTGTCCATCAGCCCAGCAGCTTGAAAGCAAACAGCCTCACTTGGTTGTGCCAGGCTGCTGGGCCTCGGGTTGTGTGGTACGAGCAGCCTGCGCTTGACGTTGCCTCTGCTGTCTGGTCAGGCAGCTCTGGTCTCCGTTCTGTTGCCAAGGTCATAGTCCTTTGTCCTCTCAGGAGTCACTGACAGAAATAATCACTGAGATGCCGCATGGTCCAAACAAAGCATCCTCTGCATTGTCTGGGCTAGAAGATTTCCAGATTTCATTGATTTCAGGGGAGCATCTGCCACTTCCACAGTCTTTCTTCACAACCCTCAGATGCTTGCTGGAATGCATTTCCTACAGATTGGGATATCTGCAACATATTTATGCAGTTAGAAGTTAAGTTTAGGTGATGATGCTTCGGGGTTAGCCAGCACCCAAATTGTGGTCCAGTTTGAGTTGTATGCCAAGTGTTCAGGTAGCGTGAGGGCGCCAGAGTTGTGTCCCTGAAAAAGAGAGAGTAAGATTCCCAGACAGGAAACAGGATTCTGAATGAGTAGGTATCCTGGAGCCTTTTTTGTTGTTTTTTAAGCATTGGGTGTGCAGAACCCTATACTGGACATGTGAAAGTTACTGGCACTGAGGAAAATGTAGCCCAGTAATAGGTTGTGGCTTCTATACCAGGGCCTCTGTGGTTTGTGATGAACAGCCAGACATGCTTCCTGAGTTCTCTGGTGTGATTTGTTCCAACGACCGTCACGTTCATAGGTACAGGAGATCCACCTCACTTGTCATTGTACTTCAGCACATGACTCTGCCTGGCAGATGAGTCCTTAGTGAGGCAGGCCGGGTGAATAATGAATTCAAGCCTCTTGGAGAGTGGTTGTCAACCCTGGCTGCTCATTGCTGAGAAACTCTACATGAGTAGGTGCCAAATGTTTGAGGGGTTTTTGTGTGTGTGTGTGTGTGTGTGTGTGTGTGTGTGTGTGTGTGTGTGTGTTTTGGAAACAAAGTCTCAGTCAGTAGTTAAGGCTGTCCTTGATCTAGTGGGGATCCTCCTGCCTCAGTCTCCCAAGTGCTGGGATTATAGCATACCACACCAGGCCAAATGCTTGGATTGGGGGGAGTGTTGGTAGGAATCTAGGAATCAGACTCAGGACCTTGTGTTTGCTGGACAAGTGCTCTACTACTGGAGCTAAATTCCCAACCCCAAATGCTTGGATTTTTAAAACTCCACAGAGCAACTTCATTCAGATTGCTTGAGTTTTCAGCCAACCTTAATTTTTAGGGAAGAACCTGTGTACTAATCATGTAATTTGCTGAATAAGTTTACTTTTTCCGTCAGCAGATGCTGACAAGACTTAAATGAAAGTACTTAGGCATCCATAGGTGTGAAGTGCTGTCCTGGAGCACCCAGGGCTTGGACCTGGATGCTGATCCACATGTCTCAGCTTCCCTTCCCAAACAGCCTGTGATGTAGGAGGGGTCCTCACCTGGAGGCACTCAACGCAAGACCAGCTGTCCCTCTGCCTTGCGGAGCACAGAGGGAGCAGTGGCCGCCCACCCGGGACACAGGTAGCATCAGGACAAGGTGCAGTGGCAGTACAGTGTACTTGTGCCCTAGTCAACCATATCACATTTCTATGTGGTGTTTTTGTTTGGGCTAAAAGCTTGAGCCTTGTTGGGGTCTCCTTACACATAGCTCCAACTTAGAGATCATTAGAACCTTTCATCTGGCTCACAGCCAAAATTAAACGTCCATTTCTGGGTTGACATAGTCTTCTAATGACCTTCCTGTCTCATGAGTCTGAGAATTTGGCCAGCTTTTCTGGCTGAAGCAGCTCTTTGAACTGATGCCTGGAATGCATGCCTCCCGCTCCTGACCTCTCCTCGGGGCCATAACCGGCCTTCCCCCTGTTGGAAACACACTCTTTCTCTCGCTGTCTCTCTCTCTCACACACACACCCTCCCACACACATGCATACACTCTACTCACTTGTTGAGGTGTCCTCAGAGAAGCCTTACTGACACCTCCCTACAGATGGTGTTAGACCCCTGTCATACTATCACAGTTTGTTTTTGTAATTACTTGGTTGTCTCTCTAACTATATTTTTTGGATAAATGAAATATATTACCTTTCATTTGGCCCACATGTTAATTAATGTACTACTTCCTATAAAAAAGAAAGATGTTATTGGTATCTATCAGCATTCATTATAAAAAGACTGTCTTTATAACCAACCGCTCTTCTTTTCCCCATTCCCAGTGCTCCTGAAATTCCGCACAGATAAAGGAAGGGATCCTAGTTGTGATACCTACGGGGAAGATTCTGAGTTGCTGCTTCACATTCGAAATGATGTGCTTGACTCGCTGGGTGTGAGTGCTGACCTGCTTCCCGACGACTTTGTCAGGTGGGTCTGAGTGTTTTTCACGGCTTAGCCTGGACAGATGAGCGTCGGTGTCCAGCATTTGCTTTGATTTGGAGCTGTCCTTCATGGAGACCCAAATTCCTGACAACAGCCTGCCCTGTGCAGCATTCTGCCAGCTCTGGGCCTGCTGCCTCCCTCCTGGGATGAAAGTATATGAAAACTATGCCAGGCATGGTGGTGCACGCCTGTAATTGCAGTCCCTAGGAAGCTGAGGCAGGAGGATTGCTGTGAGTTTGAGGTCAGCCTGAACTACATAGCAAGCCTGTCTCAAAGAAAAACAAAAAGTTAGAAGTTTGATCCTCATATGGGTGACTTAGTGAGACATTGCCTCCAAAAAACAAAAAATAAAAAATCAAGGTAGTAATATAAGACACATTAACATTATCCTTTCCCTGTCTTTTTCACGTTCTGTCATCTTTGGGTGCCATTTCCTGGTAAGTGGATAATTTCTTCTTTTCTATACCTTTCTAGTATCCCAGCATGTTGAGCTGGGATATATGTGTTTTGTTTTGTTTGTTATGATACTGGGGATTGAACCCAGAACCTTCACACTAAGATACAGCCCCAGCCCTTTTTAATTTTTTTGAGACAGGATCTTGCTGAATTTCCTAGGCTGGGCTCAAACTTGTAATCCTCCTGCCTCAGCTTCTGATAGTGCTGGGATCGTAGACATGAGCTACCCCGCTTGGCTTTGGAGCAGTATGGTTTACTGAGCCTGATCTGCTTGCTAGAGTTTAGGTTTTCATTGTCCCAGAGCGCTGCAGTGCATCATCCTGCATGAAACCTTGTAGGCCACTGTGTGTGCAGGTCTAACTGCAGGGGAAATGAGTAGAAGGGAGGTGCTGGTGCTGAGGGTTATGATTGGTTATTTGGGCAGATCTGGCCACTTCTCTGTTGCTAACCTGTCATTTTCTATCACCACCAACAAAAACATCCAGGTTCTCAGCATCCTCTCCCTAGAGTCCTAGAATGCTCTCACCTTAGGCTTCTACTCTGCTCACATACATGGTCAGGCTCAGGATTTGATTGAGGTCACAAGGTGACTAGATCTTGAGCTCCTTCCACGTACTTCTGGGATCAGCTGCTCACCCGATTCCATTATACTGTGCCTCTGAGGACTTTCCAGACTGATTTGCTGTGCCTCCCGGCTACAGCACTGATGATGATGGCCACTGTTGATTGAGCAGCTGTTACAAGCCAGGTAATAGGATACTTGCTGTATGTACACAGTATCTTCCTCCTCACATCATCACAGTGCATTTCATAGGTGAAGAAACCAAATCTTGGAGCACCATATATTGAAGAGTTCCTGGCTTTACCTACTCAGCTACATGTAATTGTCACAGCAGTCTCTTAAATTGTATATTCTTTTCCCCACTGAAGTTTAAGGGTTTTGCTTTGTGTTTTTGTTTTGTTTTGTTTTGTTTGCGACAGGGTCTCTCTGTACATTCTAGGCAAGATTGGCCTTGAACTCACAGTGATCCTCCTGCCTCAGTCTCTTTCTTTTTTTTTTTGGTGCCGGGGATCAAACCTCAGGGCCTTGCGCTTGTTAGGTGAGCACTCCAACCACTGAGCTAAATCCCCAGCCCCTGCCTCACTCAGTCTCTTAAGTGCTGGGATTGTAGGCATGTGCCACCACATCTGGCTGTTAGGTTTTGTTTTTGTTTTTGTTGTTTTTTGTGCATGCTGAGTAAGTGTTCTGCCACTGCGCTGCACCCCCCAACCTGGCCTATGGAATTGTTAATCATTTTATAAGACCCAGACCTGTGAGGTAGCTGGGGCTCTTGTAATCTCTTGACAGGTCCCGCTGCCCAAACTTTTTTGTTATTGGGGATTGAACCCAGGGCCTTCACACTAAACTACATTTTAAATTTGTGTTTTGAGACAAGGTCTTGCTAAATTGCCGAGGCTGAGCTTGAACTTGTGATCCTCCTGCCTTAGCCTCCCACAGTACTGGGATTCAGGTGTGTTCCATCAACCTACACCCCTAGCTTTCCCTACCTAGTATTTTTGTTTGTGTGTTTGTTTGTTTGTTTTGACTGTCTCAGAAAGTAAAAGAAAAAAGTACCAGTTTCTTCTCTCCTAGTCTCTTTCCTCACTTCTGACTGGGAACCTCGTATATACACTAGCCAACAGCAGCCCATTTAGGAACAGCATTAGTCTTTTTTTTGGTACTGGGGATCGAACTCAGGGCCTTGTTCTTGATAGGCAAGCACTTTAACCACTGAGCTAAATCCCCAGTCCCTAGCATTAGTCTTTGAACCACTTGCAGAGCCCTAAACTAAAAAGTCATCGTCTAAAACTAGGCAGCAGTCTATGTGGTACTTTTGTAACATTGGTACCATGAGGTCAGGGGCAGGTGACACTGGATGGGGTCCCTGTCCCATGCTAAGTCAACCAGGTACTCATCTCTTGGCACAGGAAGGGCCAGTGTGTGAGAAGCAGCACTGCCTGCTCTGGGCTTCACAGCAGGAGGCGGACCTGGGTAACATGGGGCTTCGGTTCCATCCAGCCCACCCCGGCAGCCAGCAGTGGGCTGCAGCTGCCCAGCGTACCTGATGTCGGGCGCTGGGCATGAGCGTGCAGCCGAGCGGCTAATTGGGGCACTTACAGTGATGAATGGCCGGCTCTGCACTGCTGGCCGGCTGAGCGGCGGGCCCTGCCGTGCAGAAGGAGCACATGTGGCCTAATGAGCCGCTGGCTGGCTTCTCTCTGCACGGCCTTCTCCTTCCCTGCCCACCCCTGTGGAGGCGGCTTTCCTGTGTCTCCATCTCATGTGCTCAAGCGCTCCTGCTCGATTGCCTTTTAAGTAAGAGGCGTTGGGTGGCCTCTTGACACCTGTCTGCAGACAGACTGAGGCAGCCTGAGATGGAGCAGGGGCGCTGGCGAGAGAATGAGCCGCTGTCTCGCAGCTGAGCTGCCCTCACAGATTGCCTGGCGCTGCCATCAAGCAGGGAGAGTTGTGCATGGGCCTCGACTCCCTTCATCTGACTTCTGCATGTTCTGTTACTTATTCTCTTCTCTGAGAGCTTTATTGCTTTTCTGATTATGACAGTAACTGATGCCCAGACCCAGAAAGTGTAACACGGAAGAAAGGGGTCACCTGTAATTCCCGCCGCTGCGGCATTTCTGGGTCCAGGCTCGGAAACGTTCTGTGTAGATGTACTTATATTTCTTCTCTGTTTAACTGTCTAAACAGACCATAATAACTATATTGTTCTTTGATAGCCTTTTTCCAGCTTATCATGGGCCTGTTTATTTAAATAAATACAGAGTCATGTCACTTGTATCTCATGTTTTATTGTCTAGATATGTGGTGCTTAACACCTTATTAGTTAATATTTCAGTTTTTATCATTTTTACACTGTTAGAAATACTTGATAAACAGTCATAACTGGTATATAACATAATTTGCAGTGTATTTAAATTTTTATTATGGTAAAGTATACATAAGTTAACCGTTGTAACTTTTCTGTGTCTGTGAGTGAGACTCCGGATTGAACCTGGAGTGTTTGCATTGAGGTGCATCCCCAGCCCTTCTTTTTGTCTTTTGAGACAGGGTCTCACTAAACTGCCCTAACTAGCCTCAGCATTGCAATCCTCCTGCCTCAGGCTCCCAAGTAACTGGAATTCTAGGTGTGCACTACCACACCCAGCTTCCCGGCTCACTTTTTACATTTTGAAACAGGATCAACCCCTAGGACCTTAGAAAAAAAGTTTCATCCTGCCAGAAACTTCCCTCATGGTGCTTTGTACCACCGTACGACCAGTGGTCTGCTCACTCGCTCGCTCTCTCTCTCTCTCTGTAGTTCTGCCTTTTTTTATAGTATGATGGAAATGGAATCATAGATCATGTGGTCTTTTGAACCCGACATCTTTTGCTTACCTTAGTACATTTGAGCTTCATTCACTCTGTGGCATAAACCAGGAGCTCCTTCCTCTTTGCTGCTGAGTAGCACGCCATTGTATACGGCCCTTGATCTGTTTACTAGACAGAGGGTGTTTGGATTGTCTGGGGTCATTATGACCAAAAGCATTGTAAACATTCACTTTTTTTTCTTTTTTTTTTTTTTTTTCTTTTTTTTTTCCTCCTGGGTGCTGGGGATCAAACTCAGGGCCTTGAGCCTACTAGGCAAGTGCTCTACCACTGAGCTGAATCCCCAAATCCCCCTTCCCTTCCTCCCTGCTTTCAGACAGGTTCTTGTTATGTAGTTCAGGCTGGCCTCGAACTCGGTGTAGTCCTCCTGCCTCAGCCTACCAAGTGCTGGGACTATAGGCAGGTGCCACCAAGCCCATCAGCTCTTTTTTTTTTTTTTTTTTTTTTTTAAACAGGGTCTCACTTTTTAGTTTAGGCTGACCTTGAACTGACTACTAGAATATGTGGCAGTCCTCTTGGCTCAGCTTCCCAAGTGCTAGGATGGCAGGTAAGCACTACCACACTGGCTCTCCTTTTGGTTTTTTGTTTTGTTTGTTTGTTTTGTTTTTGTGTGTGTGTGGTATTAAGGATTAGACCATGAGCCAGACTGTGGTTGTGCATGCCCTCCACACCAGACCCTTGGTTGTAATGTACAATGGAACACGCCTTACAAGGGCAGACGTGTGCACTTTTTAGAATGTCTAGAAGGGTATAGGAGAGGGTTGGGGATGTAGCACAAGTGGTAGAGCGCTAGCCTAACAAGCACAAGGTCCCGAGTTTGATTCCCGGCACCGAAAATGGAAAGAAAAAAAATGCTGGGGATGCCAGATGTGATGGTGTGCACCTATTGTGCCAGCGTTCAGGAGGCCGAGGCAAGAGGATCACTACAAGTTCAAGGCCAGCCTGAACTGTATAGGGAGTCCCTGTCTTTTTTGTGGGGGGGAGGGGTTGCTGGGAATCGAACTCAGGGCCTTGTGCCTGCTAGGGTAGCACTCTACCTCTAAATCCCCAACCCCAGGGAGGCCCTGTTTTTAAAAAAAAGAGTGCTGAGGATGCAGCTCAGTGCACAGACTCTTGAGTTCAATCTTCAGTGTCAGGGAGAGGAGAAATAACCAGCTCTGTGTAGGAATTAGCAGAATGTGCCTCCTCTGTTGTTGAGGTGTTGGGTGGAAATGTTTTGGTCTCCAGGATGGCCAGTTTTGAGGACCAGGTGACAGTATCAACTAAAATTTGACCTCAGAATGCTCCACCTGGCCCAGAGGACTGGTTTCTCCATAGGTTGTAAAGACTATTTGCCCCCATCCTTTAATGTCAGGCTCCAAACTTCCCATGCTCCTACGTGTTAACACAGGCTTGCTCTCCAACACTCGTCTGGGAATAGCACATAGAACCAGCATCCATTGTGGTGAGAGAATTGCAAGAATGTGACCGGGTCAGTGAAACATCTGATATTTGTAGGACCTTATATTTAGGAAGCACAGATATAATCTTTCCTTTAACTTTAAAAACAAAAAAGTGTGTGAAAGAATTCCTTCTTGCCAAAGTTCAGAGGTCTTTCCCAACCACTCACAGACTCCCTGGGTCAGATGTAATGTTCACACCTAGATGCCAGCATTAGTGTTGCTGTCTGAGTGGAGAGGTTTTCACCCTTGGGAGCCCACTGCCAAAATTCGGCAGATATCTTCTCAAGTCCCACACCCCAGTGCTGCAGCTCACTTGTCCTTTCCTTTCAGGCACTGCTTCTCTGAGATGGCCCCAGTGTGCGCGGTGGTTGGAGGGATCTTGGCACAGGAAATTGTGAAGGTAAAAAGTCACTGTGGAGCATAAGGTAGCTCATTCGTGCACACGCATACACCATGACTGCATGTGTGCCAGTTGAGAGACATGCAGATTTTCCTGGGAGGTGCCACATTCTGGACTCCTCTCAGCCTTGTTTTGTGCCCTGCCTTTTCCCCTCTAGCCTGTCCCAGAGCCAGTCAGCAAATGGCCCAGAGCTGTGCACAGGGCCTGTAAAGAACTGTCTCCCCTAGACCTGTTACTATCTAGTGCTTAGCATACTTGCCAATTCCTCTGCTTCTTACTGCTCTGTGAGGTGTGGGGGAGGGTAGTCTCATGATCCCCATTTAACAGGAGGAGACTGAGGCCCTGAAAATGGATCCTAAGACCTGTTCTCTTAGCCTCCATCCATCCCCATGCCATCAAAACCCCAGTTTTTTAACCCATCTGCCATAGGCCTCTGCAGAGGAGGAGCATCGATGACTGTGGAGCATGCGCGCTCTGCTGGGAGCCCTACAAACCCTTCACAGGGTAACTGTGACCCTGTGCAGTAGGTGAGAGGATCCCCTGCAGGGTCACACAACCAGCAGCTGAGTGTAGCTCTTCGAGTGTAGCTCTTCTAGAATGTTTAGCTTGCTAAAACTGTAGGAGACCCCAGAACACATTTTACTTCTTTTGGGGACCTTGATATTTGCCCAGCAGCGTTACAGTTGCCTTTGGCAGTGCTAAGGATATATCTCAGTGGTGAAGCATGTGCTTAGCATGCACAGGCCCCCAGGTTCAGTCCCCAGCACCACATACTAAAAATTGCCCTTCGTAGATTCTGGACTGTGTTGGTGGACTTATAGTAATGGCTTCCATGTCAGAAGCACTGAGGAGGACTGAGCAGAGGTACCTACATCCTTGCTTGCACCTCTGCTCGGCCCGTAGAGGTGAAAGGCTGTGTGCCTGTGCTCACAAACTCATAGAAGGCCTTCATGAAAAGAGGCTGAGAGTGCCTGTGTGTGTGGAGTGTATCTTAGTGCTAGAGCTCGTACCTTGCACACACAAGGCCCTGCTTCTGATCCTTAGCACTGCAAAAAAAAAAAGTGATGGAGCCAGCAGTTGTGCCCCACAGATCTAGTTCCTGAGCCTCACTCTTCCCCACCTGGTTGTCAGTTAGGCCTCAGGTGTTACCCTAAGTGGCCCTGCATCCAAATACTTGACTAGAGCCCAGGGCCACTGGCCCGCACCTCAGCGGGGCCCTGCACATCCTGTGGGAGCTGCTCCAGTTTCCCTACTGGGGCGGAGGTGGGAGGGTGGGGCAGGTGGCCTTGACCCCGTTGTCCACAGTGGCTTCTCTCCATCCCAGTCCTAATGCTGCCCCCTCCTTCCTGCCCACTGGGGACAGCTGTTCCCCAGCATCTTGTTTCTGTTTATCCCAGAAAGCAGCGCACTCTGCATTCTTGGTTGCTGGGTGTGTTTGGAATCTCCTCCGACCCTGTCGTGCTGGGGAACACTTTACACTTTGCCCATGTTCACCCCGTGCCCTACTCTCATCCTACCGCTCCCCTTGTCACTGACCCGGCCAGTAGCCAGCTGGCAAGAAGGCCCTGCACTAAGGGCCTCATCTGACCACCTATAAAAAGGAAACATAGGAGCCAGAGGACAAATGTACAGTCTGTTCCCTTGGGATCATCTCTTGTTTCCTTCTTTGCTTTTATTCTTCCATCTACCACTATCATGTCGGGTGGGGAATTTCGCTCAGTGGTAGAGCACGAGACCCTGAGTTTGATCCCCAGCACCAAAAAAAAAAAAAAACACCATTATTGTGTTGCGTTCCCAAGGCATAAACCTCTCTTGCTTTCCCTCTGTCCCTGTGGTCCACAGCGGTCTCCCTGCCCAGAGTGGAGGTGAGAGTAAAAGCTGCAGTCACCCCAGGCCACACATTAGAACATGGGTCAGCCTGGGCTGTGTCACATGGCTGTAGTTCCAGTGGCTTGAACAGCTGCAGCAGGAGGTTCCCTTGAGCCAGGAGTTCCAGGCTTGCCTAGGAATATAGTGAGAGCCCATCTGTTAATATGGTAATAATTAATAAATAAATTGGATCATCTATAACTTTGGTCCTAGAGCTTCCAGCTGTGGTTTGCTAGGCCATCCCAGCTGCCTGAGTGTGTGGCATCCCTCAGATACATTGGTAGGGCACACCTGGCCACCATTAATAATATCATCCCCTAGCTAGTGAGAATTTAGTTTGTGCCAGGCACATTACAAGCCTGTTCACATTTTATCTTTAGCAGAATTTCTACCAGGCAGGTAGGCAGGTGCTATTTATTTTTGCATTGTATGTGCAAGCTTGCTTTTCTTTCTTTCTTTCTTTTGGGGGCGGGGTTGCTGGGGATCAAATTCAGGACTTTTGTTTTTTGTTTTTTTTTTTGAGGCATGGTCTTACTGTGTATTTCAAACTGGCCTTGAACACATGGCGATGACACAGTAAATGCTCAGTAAATTTTATTAGGCTAAATAATCAAATACGTACATGAGATATAATCGTCCATTTACAGAAGAGGGAATGGAATGGGAACAGGGATAGAGGTTACCTTCTCTTTTTTTTGGTGCTGGGGATCGAACTCGGGGCCTTGTGCTTACGAGGCAAGTGCTCTAACCACAGAGCTAAATCCCCAGCCCAAGGTTACCTTCTTGGAAGAAGATGAGCACCAGTGCTCCTGGGAGACATTGCACTGCATTAGGAGCTTGCCTAGGTGATGTCCTCCTCTCCGGTACCTCAGGGTCAAGCTTCAGCCTTTTAGGGTTAACTACCTCTTTACAACCTTGCTATCTCCTACAAACCCATTCCTTAGAAAATTGTGTGCGCACACAGGACTCAACGAGCCACCGCAAAGAATGGAGTCAAGGTCACTTGTCCCAGCCTCTGGTTTCCATTGCACAGAGAACGCCAGGAGGGCCAAGTGCAGTGGTGCACACCTGTAATCCCAGCACTCACAGAGCCTGAGGCTCTGGTGGCAAGTTCCAACCAACCGGGCAGTCCAGCAAGAGTTTGTGTCGTAATTAGAGGCCCTGGGTTCAATCCCTCCTGCCGCAAGAAAAGAGCAAAAGTTGGTGAGCAGGTCCTCAGCCAGATGGATACAGTAACTCCAGGCTCTAACCTCACCTTTGGAAGTGCTCAGTCTGCTAACCCCACAGGGCAGCCCTGATTTCTGTGGCTGAATGGCAACACCCAGCTCTAGATTTCAGCCTTGCTGTGTCCTGGGAAAGATTAGCCAGTTTGTATCTGCATGAAGGATACTTTCTGTGTCAGTATGTCCCTCAGTTAAATGTGTCTGAGATGGCAAAGGCTGCAGCAGAAGATGAGCTGAAATGAATTCTGCCTTTCTCAGTGGCACAGTCCTGAGTAATCATCTGGTGCTTGCCCAGTGGCACTACTATGTGCTGCCTGTTTTTTGGGATAGTTACAACTGTCACGTTTTAATCCTCCATGGAGTGCACTTGTTCTTACTGGACATGGAAAAAAGTAAGGTTCAAGAGGTTAAATAGGTTGAATGATCTGCCCAAACACACACTTTCTGGTAAGGGAGAGAGCAAAGACACATGGCAGTCAGAATTGTCTCTAAGGCCGGGTATGGGGGCACACACCTGTAATTCCAGTCGTCCAGGCTGAGGCAGAAGGATTGGACTTTTGAGGCAGTTTGAGCAACTTAGCAGGACAATGTCTCACAACAGAAATTTTAAAATAGAGCCACGGATCTGGGCATAGGCTATACCTGTAATCCCAGTACTTGGGGTGGCTGAGACGGAAGGCTTGAGTTCAAGGCCACCCTGGACTTACATAGTTTGCAAGGCCCTGAGTTTGATCCCCAGCACCACCCCCCCAAAATAATTTTTTCTTTTGACATTGACATATAGCCCTAGAGAGCAAATTCTATCCTGTTTGAGAACCGTTGCCCTTAGGCTGCTTTTATTTTTTACTTTTTTTCCTAGACTACTTTTAGAAGATAGGTATGTTTTTCTTTATTCTCCATTTATCCCCTTGGAGATGAACTTCCTTTTTGTTTTTCTTCCCAGGCCCTGTCACAGCGGGACCCTCCTCACAACAACTTCTTCTTCTTTGATGGCATGAAGGGAAATGGGATCGTGGAGTGCCTGGGCCCCAAATGAGCCCAGCACCTGGCGCTCCCCGAGATGCTGCCCGCAGCACACCCACCTGTGCTCCTGTCCCCGTCCCTGGCAAGGCATCTCCTGACCGGGTAGATGGAAGCTGCTGGCCCAGCATGGAGCCCTCCTGTGTGCAAGTGGTGGTGCCTGGTGCTGCTTCATCTCCAGCAGCTGTAGGGAAGGACGCACTGGCTGCACCTCCATTCTGGGCCGCCAGCTCCCCTTGGATGGCATTGCCGGCCCCCAGGGGATCAGTGGAGATGTCTGCTGTGAACCAGCACATCTCCTTGCTCGGGAGCCTCTTACCACCTTTGTGGACTTACTCCCCACCTGATGTTGTAGAGAGATGTGTTGACTTCAGGCGGGGAGTAAGGCCTAAGTCTGGTGACAGTCTGGTGAAATCCCCATCGACACTCAGACAGGTGCCTTCAACGGGGACAGCATGACAGACGGAATGTCCTTCCTCCAGAGTTGACCCCCTGGAAAACAACAGGTGGCATCGGGTGTAGCTCTTGAGTTTGAGTTAGGATTAGTCAAGTCCCAGCCTGGATTTCGGAAGGGAGGAAATGTTACCGAGTTCTGCAGAATAGTAGTGGAAAAGCTTGTTTTAGAAAAACAGATTCTGGGCTGGGGATTTGCTCAGTGGTTAGTGTGCTTGCCTTGCAAGTACAAGGCTCTGAGTTCGATCCCCAGCACCAAAAAAAAAAAAAAAAAAAAAAATTCTGGGGTCCCACTGTGCAGGTCCCAGACCAGGCAGCTGAGTGCTGAGTGCCCTGGTGGTCCTTCACTTACCCCCAAATCGCAGCTGTTGGTGTTTTGCATATTTTCTACATGGTTCTTTAATAAGGAATGATAATAAAGTTATTTGCTTTAGGCTTTGTGTGTTTTTCTTGCGTGATCAAAGCTTCTGGCAGGGTGTGATCTGCCAGTTGCCCCTTTAAACCTGCAGAAATGTCACTTGATGTGCTAACATTGCAGCAGAAGTTGGATTCCCAAGTTCTGGAGCAAGCATCCATCTTTTGCATAATTCATCTAACTACTGGCTGATTTCAGGGTCTGTAAATTGTCATAATAATGAAAAAGAGCTGGGCGTGGTGCCACACCCCTGTAATCCTAGCACTTGGGAGGCTGAGGCGGGAAGTGTGAGTTCAAGTCCAGCCCGGACTACTTTAGCGAGACCCTGTCTCAAAAAAAAAAAAAAAAAAAAAAGTCGAACAGGTGATACTAATGCTACTGTTCGTTGGTTGGTGAGTAAAAGTGGGTGATGACTCTAAAGTGACACCGCCACAAGCCGCGCCATAGCAAGGGGGAGAAGCTCGTTGGGCTGCCAGCCGGTTACCCTGGTCCTTCATGTAAGGAGCATGCAGTCTGAGTGAGTCTGCCCCCCTCCCGTCATCACAGCCCTGCTGCAGTCTGGGCAGACTGGTCTCTATGGGGAGGAGAAGCTGCCCTCCCAGCCCCACTCCGTGCAGTGTGGCCACCGCCCTGGAGGTTCCCCTTTGGGCACCGTCAGCCCGCCTGTGGCGGCAGGGTCGGCAGTCTCACTGTCGCTTCCATCTCGGTCTTTGAAATTTTGAGTGAATTACTACTCCCTTGACTTTGCACTGTGCGATCTTGGTCACAAGGGGGAGCAAGTAGGCTTGACAGACAGCAAGACTGCAGCCTTCTCTACCGCTTCTCAAAGTTCTTCCTCTACTTGTAGTGGCGGTAATTAAGGCACCCAGAGAGGACTCCTGAGGAGTTGGGAGGTGGGGGAGGCAGTGCTTGAAGCTGCCAGCCCTGGGCAGGCATACTCCAGTTCGAATTGCCGAGCTGTTCTTACCCTGGCTGTGGGTTTCCCTTGCTTCCCAGGAGGCTGCACAGCAAGTGCCCTGAGGTTTCTCATCCCTCTAGGAGGTGTGTGGCCCGCACGGGAAGGAGGGGCTGATCTACAAAGGTGGCAGAGCAGCCAAGTGAAAGGAAATGGGCTGCTGCCAGGTTCTCCATACTACTTCCACCTCTGATATGTGTGATTGGAAAATTCTGCTAAGTGCTTAATGTGTTGAGGCCACTGAAGCCTCAAAATGTGCTAGAGAGCTGGGTGTGTGGCCCACCCTATGATCCCAGCACTTGGGAGGCTGAGGCAGGAGGATTGAGGCCAGCTGGGACTACCACAGACTGACACACAAAAAAACATTAAACTGCAATATGATAAGTTCTCAGTCCAAGGCAGCTCTGCCTTCCACGGTTTCCCTTTCAGGGCAGACCCTTCTTTCATTTCTTCCTGTGTTTTGGTAGATGGAAATACATGTATCTTGAGATCCGTAGACAACTTCATTACAGGTGTGGAAGCGCGGCTCAGGTTGCAGTTAGACTTAGGCCCACTTTCATCTCTCTCCCCAGAGGTCACCCCTGATCGCTAGAGAGAGAATCCTCCCATGTCGCCAGGTTTAACCCAGACTCTGGCACTTAGCTGTGTGACCTTGGGCAAGTGAGTCTTTGGACCACAGTTGGTCCATCTGCAAAATGGGTATAATAGTAATAGGTCCTGAGGCTGGGGTAGCTCAGTGATATACCATGTGCTTAGGATGCATGGCCTTTGCCTTCAGCCCCCAGGCCAAAGGGAAAAAAAGTAACATGCTCTTCACATATGTGGGGTTAAGTGAGTTTATTCTTCAGGAATGAATTTCTCAATGTTAGCTATCATGCATATTCAGAAATACTATGTTAGCCTCCCATTGCTGGAACACAATGCCTGAGATAAATCAGTTTGAAAAAGGAAAGATTGCTTTTGTCTCTCAGGTTCAGAGGTTTCAGTCAATGGTCAGCTAAGTCCAAGGCAGACACGTGGGGGAAGAGCGAGTGAAGAGGAAGGCTGCTGCCTGCTGGCAGGAAGCAGTGAAGGGGTGAGAGCGGCCAAGAGGAAGAGGCCTGGACAACGCAGGCCCCGCATCATGCCCAGGGCCACTTCCTTCCACTGGAGCCCGCCTCCTGCTCCCCTCACATCCCACCAAGTTGGGTTAGAGCACTGGCCATCCAGTCCCCTTCCTGGAGCACAGCCCTTAGGGCGACATTTTCCGTTTTGTGTGTGGGACTGAGGATTGAACCAGCACTCTACCTCTTGAGCTAGGCCCCCAGCACCCCCTCTTTTCGAGACAGGATCTCAAGTTCCCCAAGCTGGACTTGAACGTGTGATGTTCCTGGCTTAGCCTCCCAAGCACTTGGGATTACAGGCCTGCATATCTATACCCACCTTGGGGCATATTTTAGACACAAACCATAACTGTTTTATTGCAACTGCTTCCCCCCACCTCCACTTATGTCTTGGAGAGCCTTCTTAGCATCTTGTACCAAATCCCACTACCATTCTCTGTGTGTGTGTGTGTGTGTGTGTGTGTGTGTGTGTGCGCGCGCGCGCACGCGCACGCACGTTGCTGGGGATGGAATCCAGCATGTTGCAGCTGCTAGGCAAGTGCTGTGTCCCTGAGTGAGAGCCCAGCCCCACAACTATATTTGGGCCCTAAATCTGCTTTTGAGTGAGGTCGAGCTATGTTGTTGTGCACACTGAAGAAAGACTTCCCCAAGGCCTGATCTCAGGGTTAGAGAGTAAATAAACATCTTAGGTGCTGCTGTTTTTCAAAAGACTGTGGGATGGGGGTTGCGGCTGGAGCAGCTGGAGCACAGTAGTAAGAGTGGTTGCCAAAGGGGCTGGGGATTTAGCTCAGTGGTTAGAGTGCTTGTCTAGCAAGCTCAAGGACCCGAGTTTGATCCCCAGCACCAAAAAAAAAAAAGTAGTTGCCAAAAAAGACTAGGGTGGTACCATTCACAGTGAGTTTTTGTTTTGTTTCAGTACTGAGGGTCAAACCCAGGGGTGTACCACTAAGATACATCCCCAGCCCTTCTTATGTATTTAATTTTTTAAATTTCAAGACTAAAAAATTTTTAAAAAATTTTTTTGAGGGGATGAAGGAGGGGAATGGAAAAAAAGCAACAAGATACATCATGTACAGTTACAAATCCCCTATGATGAATGTTATCACTATGTACATCTAAAATGTACCATTAAAATAAAATTAAAAAAAAAATTTTGAAGGCTGAGGCAGGAGGTTCTCTGGAGTTTGAGGCCAGTCTGTGCTACATAGTGAGTTCAATTTTTTTTTTTTTTTTTTTTTTTGGTGCTGGGGATTGAACTCAGGACCTAGCACTGTGAGGCAAGCACTTGAACCACTGAGCCAAATCCCCAGCGCTTTGAGATTGGATCTTGCAAGTTGCCCAGGCTGGGCTCAAATTTGAGATCCTTCTGTCTCACCCTCCTGGGTAGCTGGGATTACAGGTGTGCACCACTATGGCTACACTTTGTTGTTTAGATAGTTGATACATTCATCTGGTACCAAACTGTGAGTTTTACAAAGATCCACAGTAGTATTTTTTAGGGGAGAAAAACATACATAAAGGATGAAAGTAAGTCTTCCTTTTCCAAAAGTAAAACCATTGCAGGATGGAAATATCTGGGGGCACAGCAGGACTATCAGTTCCAAGTTTGAGATAAGCTGGTGAGACGTTGATGTTTGCAAGAAGTGGTAGTGGTGTATGGGGGTTTTTTGGTTTGTTTTGGGTTGGTTTGGATTTTTGGTTTTTTGAGATAAATCTCACTATAGTCCAGGATGGCTTTGCATTCACTATGTAGCCCAGACTAGGTTTAAACTTGCAATCTGCCCACCTCAGCCTTCCACATCCTGAGATTACAGGCATGAGCCACCATGCCCAGGAAGTGCTAGTTGTGTGGCTGAGGGCCTCACTGTCTGGTCCTTTGGGCCTCTCATCCTCCTGTTTTCTAGGACCACTTACACCTTGATTCCGAGGGCAAAGGCCATACAGAGGACTTTAGTATTTCTTTTCTCTCTGGAACAACTGCTCCATTTTTGTTCATCTATAACCCTTTGCACTTTTCAGGCAAATGTGGCCTTAGCTGGGTCTGCCCCTGGGTCTCTGCCTCTTAGACTCTAACCTAGGTGGCAGAGATGGATTTCCCACATTTAGTCCTCAAAAATGACAGTCTTGGTGCTGGGGATTTAGCTCAGTGGTTATAGTACTTGCCTTGCAAGCACAAGGTCCTGAGTTCGAGCCCCAGCACTAAAAAAAAAAAAAAAAAAAATATGAGTCTTGTGGGGAGGCCAAGGCAGGAGGATCGCCGTGAGTTCAACTCCAGGCTGGGCTACATAGTGAGAGCCTGCCTAAAAAAAAAAAAAAGAAAAGGCAGGACTGGGAATGTAGCTCCATGGTAGAGCATGTTCTTAGCATCAGGATGGAACCTGGGTTCCATCTCTAGCACCACATTAAACAAAGAAAAAAGGAAGAGGCAGAAGTTCTGTTTTGGAGCCAGGTGTGTGGCACACACCTGTGATCCCAGCCACTCTGGGGGGCTAAGGTGGAGATCACAAGTTCAAACCCAGCCTGGGCAATCTCAAAATAAAAAAGGCTGGAGCCAGCCATGGTGGCACAGGCCTGCAATCCCAGCACTCGGGAGGCAAGGCAGGAGGATTGCCACAAGTTGGAGGCCACCCTGGGCTACATAGTTAAGGTCAGCCTGAACTGCAGAGTGAAACCCTGTCTCAAAAAAAAAAACCTCAAAACCAAAAAAAAATTACAAGAAGTTCTAATGGAGTTGGGTGCCACAGCACACTCCTATAATCCAGCACTGAGGCAGGAGGATCACAAGTTCAAGTACTACCTGGGCAATTTATAGAGACCCTGTCTCAAAAAACATGAGGGGTGGGGTGGGGATGAAAATCCTCACGAAGGGCTGGGGATTTAGCTCAGTGGTTAGAGTGCTTGCCTCGCAAACACAAGGCCCTGAGTTTTGGTTTTTTTTTTTTTTTGAGTGCTGGAGATGGAACTCATGGCCTTGCACTTGCTAGGCAAGCACTCTACCACTGGACTAAATCCCCAACCCCTGTATATATGACTTTTTAGAACAAAAGTTGTTACATTGTCTTGTGGCAGTAAAGGTTTAGCTGTAATACATGTGGCAAGGGTTGGGGAGGTACACACGTTATACTTGAAAAATGGTACAATATTAACTCTAAATAGATTGTAAATAGCTAAGAATATATGCTTGTAATTTTTAGAGCAGCACTAAAAAATGCTAAGAGATACAGTTTGAAAACAAAAGACCAGGGGTTGGGGATTTATCTCAGTGGTACAGAGCTTGCCTAGCAAGCTTAAGGCCCTGTGTTCGATCCCCAGCACCCCCCCCAAAAAAACCCAAAGAAGATGAATTTATCTATGGAGTGAGAGAAGCAAGTGTTGTGGTGCATGCCTGAAATCCCAGCACTCGGGAGGCTGAGGCAGGAGGATCACCATGAGTTTGAGGCCAGCCTGGGCTACATAGTGAGTTCAAGGCCACCTTGTACGATATAGCGAGACCTTGTCTCAAAAAAATAAATAAATAAATAAATAAAACAGACTCTATACAGAATGAGGGATGTTCCTTGCCTAGTTTATGTGCAGCTCTGGGCTCAGTCCCCAGCACTGCAAAATAGTAGTAATGATGATAATAATTTTTGATATTGGCAACCAAAAGATTTATTTGCATTTTTGGTTTGTTTTTGTGGTACTGGGGATTGAACCCAGGGCCTTTCCTCTGTGCTACCTCCCCAGCTCCCCACCTGTGATTTCTTTTTGTTTTGTTTTTTGAGTGCCGGGGATCAAACTCAAGGCCTTGTGCTTGCTAGGCAAGTGCTCTACCACTGAGAGAAATCCCCAACCCCTCTTTTGTTTTTAAGAGAGTTACTAAGTTGTTCAGGCTGGACTGGAGCTTTTTTCCTTTTCCTTTTCTCTTTTTTTTGCACCAAGAATCAAGCCCAGGGCCTCGAGCTTGCCGGGCAGGTGCTGCACTGCTGAGCCACATCCCTGGCCCATTTTCTTTTTTGCAAGGCAAGCTCTCTAACCACTGAGCTAAATCCCCAGGCCCCCGCCCCCTTTTTGATACAGAGTCTCACTATGTGGTTCAGGCTGGCCTTGAACTCACAGTGATCCTCCTGCCTCAGCCTCCCAGAGTGCTGACATTCCAGTAACGTTTCATGGAATTACCAGCATTGCTGAATTTAGGTAAATTGTGTTGTTTTCCATTTGTCTCATTTTGGTCCCCGTTTCCCTCACCCTGCTTCCTCTTAGAGAACTTGAATAATTTTCAGAATTTCATTTAAATTTGCTGGTGTGGTGACGCGAGCCTGTAATCGCAGCACTCAGGACGGCTGAGGTGGGAGGGTTGCCATGAATTCGAAGCCAGCCTGAACTACGTAGGGAGGCTGTGTCTCAAAACGGAAACGAAAATCAGAAAGGCATGTAACTAAAATTTACGCATTATTTCAGAATACCTCATTAACAATTTCTATGGCTGACCACGGGTAACTGAAACCGTAGAAAATGAAGCCATGGATAAAGGGCCCAGACGGGGCCCTGCTTTCTGTGGCTGTGTGCCGAGAAGGCCCCTGCGCTCTGCTGCGGTGCTGTTGCCTTCCTGTCAGCGCCTGACCGCCTGGCAGGAGCAGGGCCACCTCCCAAGCTCCCCCTCGCAGTGCACATTCAGGAACCTGTGTCCCCACGCGTCATGTGCCCCGATCCTCTTGGGTCTCTGCCAATCCAGCACGGGACAGGGCTCAAGGACAGCATTCAACCAGTTTTCAGGAAGCCACCAGAAAGAGCTCCTTTTTGTAACACAAATTCAACAGGGGCTGCTGTGCAGGAGAGGCCTCGCCCTGATCTAGCTCAAGGTGCACATCCAGCCAGACAGGAGGCCTGGGACTGCTCCCAGTGAGGCTCCTGTCACCCCCACCCCTAGGAGGCTGGGCAGGTGTCTCCCGAGAGTGAGTTATAGGCCATTCAGCCACAGATGCCAGCCCCCAAGGCCTGTCCCCTGAGCCGGGCACCACCAATCCCGTGCCTCCCGTAGCCTTCCCCGGACACCTCAGCCAGCTGCCCGACCTGCCGTGGTCCTGGTCCCTGAGCCCAGACAGCCACCTCTCCCGCCTCCTGGGCCAGTCCTCGAGTCTCTGATGGAAGGCACAGCGTGGGGAAGATGAGCAGAAAAAGCATCCACTGTTCCAATCTGATTTTATTGAAAAGGAAACATACAAAAATCATGTACAAAAAAAATTAACCAAACATGTACAGAAAATTCATTCCGGTATCTACAGCAGCGCATGTACAGTATTTTACAGGCTGGGCCATCCCTCCCCGCTCCCAGACTCCTCCCTCCGCTGAGATCCCCCCCTCCCTGACACCCCATCTTCCCCCCAGTGCTTCACCCTGGGGACTAAGGCTGGGGCAGCTTCCGCCAAAATCTCCCACCCCCCAAATGAATGCCAGTGGTCACACGTGCTCTCTCTAAACCTATGCAATGGGATTGATGGGGACGGGCGTGGTCACGGGCAGAGCACAGGATTCACAGTCTGGGCCCCTCCTGGCCACCCCCAGATGAAGGTGAGGCATGCCCACCACCCGCTGGCCGGCTCGGGGAGGCTGGGCACCGGCTGGAGCGCCATCAGTGGTGCCCCCTCTCTCTGGCTCCAGGAGGCTAGTGGTCACGTTTGGCTCATTTGCTCTTCACGGGCCCCCTCCCCAGGAGGAGGGGGGGAAGCACCAGGGGCCTGAGGCCAGGCCCAGAGTGAAGGAGCACTGGGGAAACCCCCAATGTCCCCCCTGCAGCTGGAACAGGTAGCCAGCACCAGCAGCCTTTCCTGAGATGGTGGTGGGCAGCAGAGGCGGGTGGCTCAGTCCCCACCCCCTCGGTCCCCGCAGCCTTTGGAGCTGAGTCCTTCAGCCCTTCTTCCCGGCTTCTGGCCAGGGGCCCAGGGGTCCACATGTCCATCGGGGCACCCGGGCGGGACCGGCAGGGCTGGTAGTCCAGTATGCTACATGGTGCAGAAAAAGTCCCCCGTGCTGGCCCGGGCGTCGGGAGGCGGGAGGGTCCTGCCCCCCAGGTCCCCGACGTCCAATGGGCGGGTGCAGGCACCTAATTGGGCTCCATCTCGGGGGCTCCATGGGCCCTGGGTAAGGGCAGGAGTCCCATGATGATATTGTACAGGACCCTCCAGGGGGACGGGCGGTGTCGCTGCTGCTCTTCTTGTCTCTAGGGGAGAGAGAAGGGAGGTTAGCAGGGACCTGTGTGGGAGTGGGTGACCAGGGCAAAGGGCAGAGAGGACCTGGCTCAGTCTCAAAAGAAAACTGCACATCGCCAACCCTGACACAGCTCTTCTACCCTCAGGGCCACAGGCTTCCTCTTTAGGGACAGACTTCACATCCTAGGAAGGCCTAGGAGGGAGAGACTGTGGGCAGAATCCCGCAGTACGGAGCCTGGCGCAAGCACAAGCTCCACATGCTAGCTGTGACCTTGTGACCCCCCCCATCCCTGTGTGCCGGGCCAGGAAGCCACCACGGGTCACACGGGGTGGAGGAGATTGTACCCATCCTGTCCCCTTAAAGGATGGCATGACAGGGCGAAGGGGATGGAGAGTCGTGAGCTTTGGCAATTCCAGACAACAGGTGCCCAGGAGTGGTGCATCATCTGAATGGAGGCTGGGTGTGTGCCCTTGGCGCTCTCCCACCCCTGATCCCCACAGATGCAGGGGAAAGGTCACCTCCTTCTACAGCTTGTCAGTGAGTGACCCTAATGGTCCCATAGGGACCTGGCAGTGGGTGCCTGGCACCAGCCCTTGCCCCCTCAACACTGCCTTCTAGGTCTTGTGGCCAGGAGAAGGTGGCAAAAGAGGCACAGGTTAGAAGACCTGCCACCATGAGCGCAGTGAGATGCCACCGAGCTGGCGGTTATCTAGTACTGCTAAGTGAGGAGGGCGCAGAGTACAGAGGATTTACTCAGGATAGACACATGTGCACCCCAAGGCGTGCACTGCTTGAAAGAGGAAGAACAGTAAATAAAATTTGAGATATAGTATATTTTAAAATTTATCCTAAAAAAAAAAAAAAAAACTAGCCAGGCATGGTGGTGCCAGCAGGCCTGTAATCCCAGTGCTCTGAGATGCTGAGGCAGGAGGATCACAAAATTGAGCCTAACCTGGGCAACGCAGTGAGACCCTGTCTCAAAATAAAAAATAGGACCCAGGATGTAGGTCAGTGCGAAGGCCCTGGGTTCAATTCCCAGTCCAAAAAAAGAAAAACCTCCTCAATATGCGTCAATGAGAAGATGACTAAAGACACTTCGTTGATCCTGCAGGACAGTACGCAGCAGAGAGATGCAGAGGGAAAGCCCCTGGGCCAGGAGGATGCGGCCTGACACCGCGGGGTGCGGCTGTGTGGAGAAGCGCACTGGAGCAGGTCTACTAAGATAAATACCCAAAGGCGCCCCACAGCCCTCAGCGATCGCTTCTGGCCCGCACGCGAAGTGGCAGTAAAGGGACCGGCACCCGCAGGGACTCAACCAGGCAGGCAGGTCTGGGGGAGGCACGGCGCTCCGCGGGTACTTGTTATTTTGCTCTTTGCTGGTTTCTCCCCCCAAAACAAACAATACAGGCGTCGCGTTCAGACGAAGGGAGCCGGGAGGTGGGCACAGGACGCTGGGGCCGAGGCCCCGGGGTCCAGCCCTGGCGGGGCGGGGCGGGGCCTCCGGGCGGCGGGGGGCGCTGCGGCCGCGCGGAGCGGGCGGCCGGGGGGCGGAGGCGGAGGCGGAGGCGGGCGCGGCAGAGGCGCGCCGCTGACTCACCGGCTATAAATAGCCCGCGATATAGGGGGCCGCCGCGCCTAGCGCCGCCCTCAGTCCCCGCGCCGCTGGCCACGCGAGCGCCGGCTCTGGAGGTGGCTGTATCGGCCCGGCAGGGCCGTGCCAGCCGCAGGTCCCGGCATCGGCGGCTCCCGGGCTCGGCGCCCGCCCGCCCGCCTGTCCCCGCGGCGACCCCGCCGCGCAGGCCGGCAGCTGCCGCACATCTGGCGGGGGCGCCCGCCGCCCCTCCCGGCGCGAAGTCCCACCTGCCGCCCGACCGCCCCGCACTCACCCGCCGCTCGTACTGCGCGTTGAGGTCGTCCGCCATCCGCCGCAGCTGGGCCCCGATCTCCCGGGCCCACTGCTCCTCCTCCCCCGGGACTCCGGGGGCCGCCTGGGTGGGACCGCCCGCCAGGGCCTCCGGGGCGCTGGGCACGGGCGACTCGAGGTGCCGCTCAGCCGGTGAGAGGGGTGGCTGAGGACCTGGGAGCGGCAGAGGGGCGTGGTCACCACCTGCTACCCTCGGCGCCCCGAGGCGTCGGAGGAAACCCAGGCCCCGGGCCTGCCCCTGCCTGGCCCGGCCGCCTGCTTTCTCCTCCGCCCCCCCACCCTGGCCTCGGGTCTGGCGATTCTTTTTATCCCCTCTTAGCGCCAGGTGTCTCGGCCCGTCCTCACCACGAATCAGAAAGCCAGAGAAGGACCTGGGGAGGTGGCCCTGGGGTCACCTGTCTGGACAGCTACCTCCCCACTGCCCATGTCAATCTGGAAGTCCTTTCTCTTATCCAGCTTAAGTACCTCTATTCCAAAATAGGGCCAAATCTGGCTGCTGTATTTGACAAACAGGGAAACTGACACCCCCACCCCAAGAAGTGGCCAAGGTCACACAGGGATACAGCGACTGACCCCACCCAGAGTCACAAGTCTCAGGTCTCCTGCCCTCTGGTGTCCAACCACAGTGAGGCCACACCTCCGGATGTGGTACAGGCCGGAGCCCAGAAGGCCAGACGGGGCTGCCCAAAAGACTAGCAAGCCTGGGGGGCTGGGATCCAGGAGGTGCCTTCCTGCCCTACCCCCTTCCAAATTCTCAGGGTCCCCTCCATGTTACACCAAGTCCTGGCAGGAGGGCTCCCCTTAAGGCCTAAAACCAGGGCCTCAGTTTCCACATCTGTGACTCTGATCTCCACATCCCGGGTACCCCAGCCGCCAGCCAGGAATGAGATAGGGAAGTCTTCTCTCCTTACTGCTCGGGCTCTGGGGACGAGGGGGACAGGGAAGGGAACCAGGACGGTCGTTTCCCGCCGCCTGGCACCACAGGGTTAACAGCCCATCAGGCAGGGGACCTTTAACCCTTCCCTCCCCAAGACTCACCTTCTCCCCAAGGGGACTTTCCCAACACAATGGCCCCTCCCCCCTCCCGTCTCCGGGGCTTTGGCCCGGGCCAGCTCTGGCCAAAGAGATGCAAATAAAGGCAGAAGGCCCCTCGACCCCTCCCCACAGTCTGGAGGTGACGGTCCTCCCACTCTGCCCACACTCCTTCCCACTGCAATCCTCAGGGGGGGGTCTAGGGGACCCAGACTGGGGGAGGGGAGCTGGGAAACGGCTGTTGCCCGAGGCCCGGAAAAGGCCCTGGGCTGCAACTCGGTGACTACAGTCAGATTCCAGGAGGGACTTCCCACTCGACCTCCCCCTCCATCCTCGTCTCCCACCCCAGCTTCCTGCTTCTCTAAACACAAAGACCACACTGGCCACACCCTCCCAGTGGCCCTGCTCTGCTGGCCACCTCCCCTGGCCACCTCCCCCTCTATCCCTACTCTAGTTCCTGAGTCTCCATGGCCCTGGCTTGCCCTGGCTTCTCATCCCGGGTGTGGGGCAGGCACTCACCGTCCGGGCGCGGGCCTCGGGGCCGGCTGCGGGGACTCCCAGGCCAGTGGGGGCCCCCCAAGGCGGCTGTAAGGACTGGTGGGGCGGTGGGGGCACAGAGGTAGGCGGTGGGCAGCAGGGCAGGGGTGGCAGGGGCGGCAGGCAGGCCAGGTTCGCAGAGACCGCAGGACACAGCTGAGGGCACCAGGCGACCAAGGGGGAAGGGGCGAGGGCCGTCTCGGGACAGGCCCTCTACGGGCTCCGGAGAGCTGCCCTCCTGGCGTGCGCGAGCCATGGCGCTCCCTGGGGCCTGTGGGACACAGGGGAAGTCAGCGGGAAGCAGGGGCTAGGACCCCACCATGCATACTGTACCCCAGTCACGCTTGACCCAAATGGAGGGAAAATAGTTGTGTAGTGGGAGAGAGTGATGGCCCCACAAGACCCACCCAACTAGGGGATGACACAGGGTTCTGCTGGCCAGGAGACTCTCAGGCACACAGTAATGGACTGGGAGGCACAGGACCCCCCAGATGGAGGGGGTGTGTCTGAGGATGGTGACAGTCCCACCAGGCAAACTCCTCGAAAACTCTATTCCTGGATTTACCCAGGGCATGGCTGGTGGGGACAGCTTTCCCCACACAGTGACAGGCACACACAGGGCAGTGAGGGCTTCCTCCAGACACACAGGAGCTCACACAGTACCCAGATGGGGCAACTCAGAGGTCACACAACACAGACACACAAGGACTCCACAGCACTGCCAGCCTGACCTGCACTTGCACACACTGAGACGCCCCACTCAGGAACACTCCCACTCAGTACACCAGGGACACACACACGCAGACCATCAAGCCTGTACACACTGCACACTGCTGGCACAATCCATCCCCTGCATCCCAAAGGCACACACACACATGCACACACACACACACAGACTCAGAACCTTACACACTGACCCCCACTATCGATACAGCCAGGACACACACAAAATGCAGCCATCAGGAGCCCAAGTGGGAACACAGACACAGGCCCCTCCACACACAGACACACACCCCCCCAACACCAGGGGACTCACACAACACAGCGGACACATGCAGATCAGCACCACCAAGACGCATCTGAATGTCACCAACTCTCAGCCCTCAGGACTCCTGGAAATCAGGCACAGAGATACATGTCAACAGACCTAGACGCATCAGCACACATGCCGGCAACAACACACAGACACCAGCCAAGCAGCAGACATCAGCCTTCTGCCCTCCTCTCCCAGCCCCAAAACACTGTCACCAACTGTCAGCACACACACACACACACACACACACACACACACACACACACACCAGCTAACTCTAATCCTGCACAGCCAGGCACACACACACCTAAAGCACTGGCAGAAAACACTGGTCTCACGTGACTGACATAAACACTACACACACGCAGCCACATGACACACATGAGCCAGCCGATCACAGTGACAAGCCCCTCAGACCCAGAGCGCGCAAACAGACACACACACACACATTGACGCGCGCGCGCGTGCGCGCACACACACACATACACACACAGGGCTCAGACAAGCTGCTAGCAACACCCTCTGACGCGCTGCATAGACCCCACAGAGCCTCCGTCCCCAATTCCCAGACAGCCAAGCCGAGCGCAGACTGAGACGAGCCCCCGCCACACACCATGCACAACTCAGACACCTGGACAGAAAACACATCAGCCCTCAGCAGCCAGGCACAGCGTCACAAACACTGGCAAAGACACATGCCCTGGAGATAGACACAGAGACAGCCGCGGTCCACACAGGCAAGACGAGGCAAACAGCGCACCGCACACTCGCACATCACACGGATAAACACAGGCAGCTCGCTCAAGCAACACAAACACATCACCGCTACACACAGTGGCACACGTAGGCGACAGACCTGCAGACTCAGCCCCCAACTGCATACACAGACAACTCTCACAGAGAACATACACACAGGTGCACCCCACCCGCAGACAGAAGCCCACACAGACACGCGGGGACTCACGCATACGCCCCGGCGGGTCACGAATCCCCACATTCCTCCGGATTGACACCACCACTCCCTGCAGACCCCAGCGCAAACTCGGAGTCAGACACACGCACACACCCAGGCGAGACACCTGCAGATCCACAACCCCGCACACGCGCGCTCCCACGGCGGTCCCAGACGCCCCTCCGCTGTCACAGCCCCCCCCACGCCGCCACGTGCGCCTGCCCCGCCCGCCAGGCGAGCGCGGGGCCAATAACCGGCTGTTGCTGGGGCGCAGCCCCCGCCCGCAGGAGCCGCAGACTCCGCGGCCCGCGAGCCGCCCCCTGTCGCCGCCCCCAGCGGGCGCGCGCCCTGGGTGTGGCCGCCCCTCGGTGCCGCCCCCAGCACCCCCCCTCGGGCTTCGGGGGCCGGGGCACCCCGGGGTCGACTCTCTTCCCCGGGCCGCACTGGCCACCAGGGGGCGCTGCCGAGCCCGCACCCCATTGTTTGTAAACAAACCCGCCAGACCTCTGAGGCACCTGTGCGCCCAGACCGGGCGCCCCACGGCCGAGTGCTTTCCGCGCAGAGCCCCCAGCCTTGAGTCCCCAGGAAGATGGGGGCCGGCACGGAGTGGGGGTCTGGGCGCCCGCGCCGCTCTCCCAGTGCACACCCGTCACCTCCTCCAGGGAGCCCGCCTGGCCTGCCCGATCGCCGCCGCGAGGACTGGCTGGGGCGCACACTCACCCCGGGGGCATGAACAGGCCGGAGGGGGCGGGGAGGGGCAGCGGGCGGCTTCCTTCAGAAGGGCGCGCCCGCCGAGCGCCGCTTGCCGCGGCGGCTGCTGCTGAGGCTCCCACTGCAGCCGCTCTAACTGCAGTGGCGGCTGCTCTCGCTGCTGCTGCCCGGGCCGCTGGCGCGTCCGCGTCGTGCCGATCGTCCCACTGCCGCCGCTGCCAGGCGCCCGCTCGCATGTGGTTCGCGCCGCGTCTCAGGCCGCCCGGCGGATCCCGGGCCGCTCGGCGGCCGCCCCGCCCCGCCCCGCTCCGCCCCCGCCCGGCGGGTCCCACGCCCCGCCCCCGCGTGACGCCAAGGTCCCGCCCGCCCGCCGGGGACAAGTCGGGACTTGCAGGCGCTCGCCGCGCCCCCTACCTCCGCGCGGGGGGTTTCCCTGCAGCCGGGGGCGGGGCCGGCCTGGCCCGGAGCGAGGAGGCGCGCCGGAGGACAGCCGGACGCACTGACACACTGACACACTGACTGGGACCCACAGACAGCGCCGGGGCCTCACATAGGCTCCCTGGCCGGCTGGCGCTCCGGGGTACATGAAGTCCTGTGCTGACACGGCCACGGGCCCACAGACTCACACACGAACACACCCAGACACGAACACACGGCCGGACTCACTAACGGGGTCCCTGGACACACAGAATGTCACAAGATAGGGACACGTGTAGTTGCACAAACACCCACACGGCTGAGCAGACCCAGACCCTCACTGTGCTCACAGGAATGCACCCTGGGCAGGCCCCCCCCAACACACAAGTGCTGGCCCCAGCGACACTGCGAGGCTTGTCAGGAAAGAGGACTTCCTGCCAGGCACAGCCGGACACACTCCTGCACACAGGCAGAGCGGGACACACACACAACACCTGTTCCAGGGACACCTGGAGGAGATAGCTCGATCCGAGCCACGCTCCCGCAGAGACACACACAAGCACCCCAACTTGCTTGCATGGAAACTATCGGAAATGTGCCCAGAGACACAGATCAGGGCAGACACAGGAGACCCACCCTGACGTGCAGTCCCAAAATCACACCTGTGACAGGTTCCTGCCAACCGGCCCACTGATGGAGCACACTCTGGGGTGCAGCATCCCCACGAATCTGGCCGTGGACCCGGGAAGGAGGAGGCCGGGGGCACTTGGCACAGGCATGCCCGGGCAGCCCCCGCACCCAGTTCCATCCTGTTGGTGGCTTTCTGTTCCCCTTCTCTTTCCCTTTCTCATTGTCATTTCTCTCTACTCTCTGACCGCGTGACCTCCCCTTCCCCAGCACCCAGGACTTGGGTGCAGCTTGCACTTTCCATTCCTCTGGGTCTCCTTGCCAGTGGGTGCCCAGCACTGGGCGGCCAGGAAAGGATGTCCGACAGACCTTCATGAAAGCAGCTCGCCAAGGGCCTCAGACTTACTTTCCCCAGATCCTCACTTTCCCCTAGAGAAGCAGCAAATCCAAATCTCGTGGAAAATCCCCCTGTTTTATGAGACAGGACCTAATTCAGCCCTCTTCCCTCCTCCACCCCCATTCATTCACTCACCTCCATCCCCATTTCTCCCAGTGGGTGGTTTTGATTTTGGTTTTGGTGCAAGAGCTAGAACCCAGGGACTCCCACACGCTAGGCAAGGGCTCTGCCACTGAATTGCACCCTGGCCCCACCCAGTGCTTTTCAGACTGCAGGTCAGGACCAACCCAGGGCCTGCACATCTCAGCCGGAGTGTTTCTGTCACCGAGCCACCCCACACACCCGGTCTCACTGCTTTTTATTCAAGTTTATCAAGCTATATGTACACATGATAAAACTCACTCTTTGTAGGTGTACAGTTTGATGAATTGTGACAAGTGTGCAATCATTTGCCACCACAATAGGTATGGTGGCTCATGCCTATAAACTCAGCCTCTCGGGAGGCTGAGGCAGGAGGATTGCTGCAAGGTTGAGGTCAACCAGGCTACATGGGTCAAGGCCAGCCTGAACTACATAGCCAGACCCTGTCTCAAACACCAAAAATAATTACATAAATAAAATAAAATAAAAATCAAATCATGAAGTCAAGGGAAAGTATTATTTCATAAAAGAAATTTATTAATATATAATGAGTGCGTAGTAAATTGCAAAAAAGATGTATTTCTGGCTGTAGATCAAGTTCAAAGATATTTGAGAAATGTTGCTTTTGACTTATTAAATGAGATCATGCATAGAAGTCATTTAGAGTAGTGGCTGACGCACAGTAAGTGCCTAATAAAGGTTTGCTGTTATCATTAGTATCGGTAATTACTGTCAGGGTGCCTGTGCCTGCCAGTGTGGAAGCTGGGCCGGGCAGGCTGTCTGCTGGCCCCCAGTCCAGCCTGGACTTCTCCCCCACCAATCAGTGCCCTCAGGCTGCCCAGTGCAGGGACCAGTGCCAGACCAGCTGTTCTGGGTGCTGGAATGCTCTGAAAAGAATGGGTGTGAAGCTAGGCATAGAGGCACACTCTCTGGGAGGCTGAGGCAGGAGGATTGCAAATTCAAGCCCAGCCTGAGCAGTTTAGTGACTTACAGAGAACTTGTGACTCAAAAACAAAACAAAACAAACAAACAAAACTGGGTGTGATGGTGCACACCTGTAGTCCCAGCACTTGAGAGGCTGAGGCAGGAGAGTTGCCATGATTTTGAGGCTAGCCTGAACTACATACTGAGATCTTATCTCAAAAATAACCAAAATAGGGGTTGGGGATTTAGCTCAGTGGTAGAGCGCTTACCTAGCAAGAGCAAGGCCCTGAGTTCAATTCCCCACACCCTCCCCCGAAAAAAACCATACCAAAATAAATAAATAAATAAAATAAAAAATAAATAAAAAGGGTTAAGGATGTAGTTTGTTTCAAAGGCCCTGGGTTGAATACCCAGTTCCTCAAAGAAAGAAAGAGAAAAGAGAGAGAGAAAAGGCTTGTGAAAGGCTTGATGACTAGAGGTGGAAGAGAAGGGAAGAGCCCCTTCGCACTGTCACAGTTCTGGTCCTTCCCACTGCCTGGTCCCGACCCTGCTCCAGAGCCTGGCATCCCATCACCCGAGGCCAGCACCTTGCAGTTAAGAAGCAGGCTAACAAATGAGAGCAATGAGTCTGGTGTGAGACAACAGAGAGCAGTGGTGACTGTGGCTAACAGGAAAGTGCGTGTTCCTCTAGAGGCATGCAAATTCGAATTTAAAATTGTGAAGGTAAAACTATGCAAAATGTTTCTGCTGGGCATGGTGGCACGTCCCTACAATCCCAGCACTCGGGAGGCTGAGGCAAGAAGATCACCTGGAGTTTGAGGCCAGCCTGGGCTACATAATGAGTTCAAGGCCGGCCTGCACTACATAGTAAGACGCTGTCTCAAAAAAAAAAAAAAAAAGAAAAGAAAAGAAAAGAAAAGAAAATGGAAGGGTTGGGGATTTAGCTCAGTGGTAGAGCACTTGCCTACTAAGCACATGGCCCTGAGTTCAATCCCTAGCACTGTCCCCAAAAAAGTTTGTGGCCCCCTACCCAGGGCCAGAGGGAGGGGATAGGCCCTGCTTGATTCTATCCTCCAGATCACACCCCCACACCCCAACAACATTCTTTTTTTTTTGAGACAGGGACTCGCTATGTAGTCCAGGCTGGCCTTGAACTCACTGAAGCCTCCTGCCTCAGCCTCCTGAGTGCTGGGATCATAGGTGTGCACCACCATGCCCTGCTATCCTAACGGTATTTTCAGGGGGCGGTGCTGGGAATACAACTCAGGGCCTTGGGCTTGCTAGGCAAGAACTCTACCAGTTGAACTAACTCCCCAGTCTCTTCACAGTATACTCGAGGAGTCAAGGGCTGTCCTTGACGCTAGAGTTCCTGGAGGAGCATTCTAGGCCCCCTCCCAATCCTGCTCTTACTGCTGCTCCTCTGGACAGGAGATGCCTAAGCTTTAGAGAGTCACAGATCCCTCTGATAGAGGGTGACAGACAGAAGTAAACAGAGGTGCAGCCAGAGGGAGACCTGGAAGTTTCAGGTGGGGGAAGGGAGAGAATCCTGCAGAGCCAGAGACCTAATGGTGAGAAAAGGAGAGGGCAGGGCGGGTGGCGGGGAGGAGCAGGTCCAGCTCAGGCTGCCCTGACTTTCAGGGCTGAATGATTCTTTGTTGTGGGGCATGTCTTGGGCATTGGAGGACACCAAATAGCATCCCTGACCTCTCCCCCCACCGGAAGCCTGAATCATTCTGTGGCTTTGAGATGACAAAAATGTTTCCAGATAATGCCCAGAGTTCCCTGCAGGAGGTCTGAGGCGGCTCAGGGGGAGAGTAGGGACCTAGCACATAGGAGGCCCTGAGCCTGATCCCCAGCACTGCTGGAAAACAAACAAAAAAACCCCAAAACCTTATCTCTGGGAGTGAACTGACCAACTAATGCTGAGTGTGGAGGCACATGCCTGTAATCCCAGCCACTCTGGAGGCCGAGGCAGCAGGGCCACAAGTTGAGCCCAGTTCGGACAACTTGCAGAGACCTGTCTTGAAAATTTAAAAATGGGAAAAAAAGGAAGGCGGGGGTAGGGTGGGGATGTAGCTGAGAGTAAAAGCTCTGGGTTCAATCCCCAGTACCACAAAAATAAATACAAATAAATAAAAATGAAAAAAGGGCTGGAGATGTAGCTCAATGGTAGAGCACTTGCCCAGCATGTACAAAGCCCTGGGTTGGATCCTCAGCAGTGTTAAAAAGTGCGGGCTGGGGATTTAGCTCAGTGGTAGAGTGCTTGCCTACCAAGTGCAAGGCCCTGAGTTGGATCCCCAGCACTCAAAAAAAAAAAAAAGTGCAAGAAACAAAACAAAACACTAAATACCATGAAGCAAGCATTCCCTGAAGAAGGCAAAAACAACCCCTGGTTGAGAACAATTGGCTGAGACAAACCAGCCAGGGTCCTCAGAGCTGGACCCACCCTCACTCCCAGCCTGCAGGATCCCAGGAGGCCGGGCTCAGCCCGCAGCTCTGCGGTTCTGCCACCTAATGGCTGTGTGGCTTGGGCAAGTGGTCGGGTCTCCAGCCTCAGCTTCCTCATCTGATTTGAGGGATCAAAGGTCTCTACATCATAGGATCCTGTAGAGAAGGTCAATACAGTACTGGGTGAGCTGGGTGCAGTAATTTCAGCACTCAGAAGGCTGAGGCAGGAGGATCTCGAGTTCATAGCAAGATCACTGGTGCATAGTGGGCGCTTAATACATGTCACCCTTCATTCCTACTATCAGGACGGAAGGCCATTAACTCTGAGAATCCTGACATCAGGCTTAGACCCTCAGCCTGGGGCAGAGGTCTCAAATCGGTGACCTGCGGGCAGTCACTCATGTTTTGGTTGACCAGCACAGTTTCTCATTTTGAACACTGAAGTCTCTCCAGGGAACTCGGGACGGTACAACCAGCACCCAGACTCAGGAGCGGTCCTCCCCGGGGCGACGATGACCTTGAGTAAGTAGCTTCCCCTCTCTGTGCCTTGCTTGCTTCATCTGTACCACAGGACCAAAACTTCGGCGAAGGTGCAGTGGGTTGGCGTTTGAACTTCGATCAGCGCAGTGCCCGGCACAGCGCAAGCGAACAGCGGCACAGGGTCCCAGTGGTGGCTGCAGCCCCGCCGCCTCCGCCAGGTCCTCGTGCGCCCTGGGGAAGCAACCGCTGCACCCGGGAGAGAGGGAGTTGCGAAGGACTTAACTTTTCACTGCAGGGCCTGCGTTCCGGCTGTCCGTGGTGAGGATGGCCTCCTGGGTCCCAGGCCCCCAGGCCTGGAGGCCGGACCGAGCCGGGTGGGGGCGGGCGGGGCGCCGGCGTCCGCGGGGTCCGAGCGGCCGGCGCGCGTGTGAAGGTTACCGCTTCCCGGCGGGGCGGGGGCGCGCGCTGTTGCTGGGGTCTGTGGGGCCTGCCTGCGCCCGCGCCCCCCCTCCTTCCCGGCCAGCCAGTGAGCGGTACCCGCCGCCGTTGCCAGGGGAAACTCGCCGCCCCGTTACCCAGCAACAAGCCTGGCCCAACCAGGCGCGAGGACCCCCCAGGCCCCGCCCGCCGCTGCCCACCGCGTGCCCAATGCCAAGCGGGCAGAGCCGGCCCGGCTCCCGGAGACGGCGAGCGCTCTCATTGGCCGCCGCCGCGTCCGCCCGGATCTGGGGAGCCCTCGGTGCCGGGGGAGGGGGGCGCGGGGAGCCGGCCCGGGGGAGCTGCCGAGAGTGCGGCCCAGGCCAGCCGGGGTGAGACCCCGGCTGCTCTCATCCACTGGCCTGCCCCCTTCCCGCCCCTAGGGACTAGGATGGGTGCTTGGGATGCTCAGGAAACAGGGCATGCGTGTCCTGTCCCTTCCTCCCGGAGGGTACCATGGAGTTGGCCTTGTGATAGCCACCGAGGGTCTCCCTCCCAAAAGGAGACCTGTGCATCCTGACCCTGTGAAGACAGGGACTGGCTTGTCCCCACCCCCAACAAGATTCAAGCCTCGTGGCTTTTGAAAATGGGAGCCTTCCCAAAAGACAACCCAAGTGTCCTGGCCCGATAAAAACAGGGGTGCCTCCTCCCCAAAGGAGCCAGGCAGGTCTGGGCTCAGGAAAACAAGGATGTGAGTCCCCTTCCCCTAGGGGATGCTGGTGTCCCAGCCCCAGGAACCGAGGACTCAGAGTCTCCTCCACAAGGGGACCCAGGCTTGTCCAGAGCATCCCAGGCCCACGGGAACACTCAGGCCTTCGATCCCAGGCCCTGAGAGGCCTCAGAAGGCCTGACCACCCTGGCCTCACCAGGCTGATGGAGAGATGTTTCAGGTTCTCCCCGTGTGATCACTTGCCCAGCCCCAAGGTTCGGACCTGCCCCCTCCCACCCTGCTGAGCCCCTTCCCCAGGGCTCAACTTGCTGATCTCCCTGGACCAGGACATCTGACCTCATAGCCGCCTTCTCTACTCCTTGGCACCCCACCTGATGTCTAAGACCTGGATCTCTCAGTACCCACACTCCTAGACACCTGACACAGCGACCTAGCCCCTTACAGTGGTGGTGACAGCGGGGTTCGGAGGTTGGGGCTCCTCAGTGCCAGACTCCTGGGATGCTCAAGACTCCAGGCCTGAAAGGTCAGCCTCTCAGTACCATTAGTTGGCCACCACGGGATCACAGTGGGAAGCCTCCAGCCTCTAGGGACCCTGATGTGCACCCTTAGAGCACTCAAGAAAGACCCCATTCCTCAGTCCCCATCCCGGGGAGAGTCAAGGAGAAACCCGAAGCTCCAGACCCCAGCTCCGGACTGCTGTGCGCCCAGGTGCGGCCCGCCCCTGCCCTGGTACCTGGGGGGGGGCGGAGTCGAGAATTACTCAGCCTCCAGAATGAGGCGATGACATCATCCTGGGGGGGTTGACTAATGGCCGCGCTGGGGGGGGGTGGGGAAGTTTACCCGGTAACAGCGGCTGCCGCACGCCTGGCCCCGCCCCCAGGAAGGGCTGGAAGGGGGAGGGATTGCACAAGCACATGTACACAAACACACACACACACAAGCCCTCCCCCAGCATCCCACATCGCACCCAGCTTCCCGGGCAAGGGCAGGGGTGGGGTGAGGGTGTTAGTGTGTGTGTTTGTGTACTGGAGAGATTTTTCTAGGGCAGTGGTCAGTGTGCTGTTAAGGGGCTGGCATATTGGGATGGTGGTAGTGTCAGTGTGCTATGTGTGTCAAAATTGTGTGTCAGTGTGATGCGTATGTCAGCATGCTACATTTGTCACAGTGCTACATTGTAGGAGGCTGCTGTGACAATGTTATGTGTCAATGTACTACTGTATAATGCTCTGGTGTGCTGCGTGAGTGTAGTGGTGTGACACGTCTGCTGTTCCATGCAGTATGGCAGTGACACGGTGTGTCTTTGTGGTTGTGTTTGGGTGGCACTGAGATTGTACATGTGTCACAGCAATGTGTATTAGTGGAAAAGTTTGCAAGTATGTCATGTCACTGTCCTGTTGAGTAGTGTGGCTGTGTACAATGCTGTGTGTCAGTATGGTTGTATTTGTCACTATGATTGTGTCTGCAATGTTGTGTATCAGTGGGATTGTGTGTGTATATGTCATACTGGTGATGTGTGTGTGCCTACCATGCTGTGTATACATGGGATTGTATGCCAGTGGGATTGTGTAGTTGTGTGAGGTGGGACTGTGTGACACCATGACACTGATTTTTGTCTGTAACACTCTGTGTGGGACTGTGTGTCACTGAGTGTATGTGTGTTTCCACAATGCCACGGTCAGTGTAATTGTGGTTCACTACAGTTGTACTTGTCAGGATGATGTTGTGTGTCCACGGCTCAGCGTACAGGTTAATAAGATTGTGGGTGTACAATATTGTGTCTCACTGTAATTATGTCCCAGTGACTGTGTCCACCTGGCGCACCAGGACAAACTGGGTGTGAGTCTATGAGCGTGTCACTGTGATTACATATGTCAGTGATACTGTGTGTCGGTGTGATATTGTGTGTTGGAAGGACTGTGCAGTATGTCATGGTGATCACATGTGCCCCAGGAATGCGGTGTGTCACTGTGATGATTGTGGGTCTGGGCAGCGCTGCTGTGTCCCGGGACTGTCTGCCACAGAGATTTTGTGTGTCTGTGTGATGCTGTGTCCCTGCGCGCTCCTGGGACCGGCCGTGCATGTCACTATGTGTGTCCCCGTGATTGTGCGTGGAGGGGTGATGATGCGTGTCTCCGGGACAGTGCGTGTGCGCGCGCCGCCGCGACTGTGTGTCAGTGTGCTGCGCTGGGTGTCGGGGGAAGGAGCGCGTGTCTCCAGGCCTCCTGCCCGAGAAC
This sequence comes from Hystrix cristata, assembly GCA_004026905.1. Lineage (NCBI taxonomy): Eukaryota > Metazoa > Chordata > Mammalia > Rodentia > Hystricidae > Hystrix > Hystrix cristata. Next base: position 122,867 of record PVJO010002994.1, read on the forward strand.
AGCGGCGCTTCTCTCTGATTGGCTGCGGCCGCGCCAGTGAGAAGCTCCCGAATCCTGCGGTAACTTGGTAACTTGGTAACTGGCCCGCCGCCGCCGCCGCCGCCGCGGGGAGGGCGCTGGGCGGGGCCCGGCCCGGCCCGGATCCCGCAGGGTCCCGCCCCTGCGGGCGACCCCCGCTGGAGCGCCACTCCCCACCCTCCCCGCCGCCTCCTCCTCTACATGCCTGTCCCTTACTTTGACTCCCTCTCCCTCGCTTCGAAGTCGCTCGCCTGCTCTCCGCATCTCTGCTACTCGATTGGTCCCTCACTGTCGCTATCCTTGTCTCCCAGGTCCCAACTCCGTTCCTTCCAGCTCTGTCTCTCTTCCGTGCCTTAACAGACCTGTGATCCCAGCACTCTGGGAGGCTGAGGCAGGAAGGTCTCAACGTCGAGTCCAGCCTGGGCAATTTAGCGACTTGGCAAGACCTTGTCTCCAAAGGGAACATAAAAGAGGTCTGGGGACTCAGCTTAGTGCAAAGGCCCTGGGTTCAATGCCCAGTACCGGAAAACAAACATCTAGGGTTGTCTCTCTTGCCTCTGAATCTCCTCTGTGTCTTTCTGCCCTCTCTATTCCTGTCTCCTCTTTCCCTGTTTCTTTCCTATCCATCTGACTTTCCTGGACTTTCTCTCCTTAACTCACTCTCTGTCTCCCTCTCCTCTCCCTCAGTCTCCTCATTGTTGTCTCGCACCCACCTCTCTCCCTCCTCTCTCCCCATCCCACAGCGATGCTTGAATCTGCTTTTCGTCTGCGGAGGGCCCCGGAGGATCGACACCCTCCGCCCGTCCCCGTAGGCCTGGGTTTCTGGCAGCAGGCCCCAAGCAGGGCAGACGCCAGGAAGGACTTCCCGCCCCGGCTCAGCGCGGGAGCTTTATCGCTCGGGCCAGGCGGAGGCCGGTGGCCCCGCGGCTTCCGGAGGCGCCCGGGCGGGATGAGCTCACTGCGAGTTGGCCGGGATTTCATCAGCTTCCTCTGCCGAATCGCCCCCGCCGCTCTCCCTGCGCGGGCCGCGCTCGCCAATCTGCCGGGCGCCTGCTGCCCCCGCGCGGCGAGCGGCGGATGCGCGGGCGCCCGAGAAAGTCGCTTCGCTCAGGGTTCTGCGGCTCCGAGCCCTGTAGGGCCGCTTTCTCGGCTGTGTGATAGACCATTTTAAATCCCATCTGAAGTTGGGAATCCAGGGACAGAGAAACCAGCCGCCCAAGGCCACAAGGTTGGTGTCCCGAGCCTTCTGGCTCACGTGGCAAAGAAGAGGATGCGACCAGTGATTCTTTCAGCATTGTTCAGCTTGGAAGGCCTGGCGCAGTCACAGGCACTGGGTACAGCTGTGAACCACACTCACCCAAGTCCTGACTTACTGGGAGCTCGAACTCTGGTCTGGGGGAGACAGACAATGCAATGAGGAATGTAGATCACAACACAAAGTAAGTCTTCTAGCAGGGAGTACGCCTGTAATCCCAGCACTTGGGAGGCTGAGGCAGGAGGATCCCAGAGAGTTCAAGGCCAGTCTGGGCTACATACGAGGCCCTGTCTCAAAAACAAAACAAAAACGTGTTAAATGGGAGAAGAAGGTCTGGGGATGTAGCTCAGTGATACCCGGTGTACATGAGGCCCTGAGGTCCATCTCCGGCACCGCAAAAGTAAGAGCAGTAAATAAAGAAATGAAATTTTAAACATTTAAAACATTTAAAGTAAGCACAAGGCCCTGAGTTCGATCCCCGGCTCAAAAAAATTTTTTTTAAGTAAAAATAAATAATCACAGCATTCTGGGAAACTGAGGCTGAAGGAGCACCAATTCAAGCCCAGCCTGGACACTTTAGTGACTTAGTAAGACCCTGTCTCCAAAAAAACAAATGCAACAAAAAACAAGGGTTGGAGATGTAGCTCAGTGTAAAGGCCCTGGGCTCAGCCCCCAGCACCGTAATAAACAAATGGGGATCAGCAACATGGCTGGTGGGTGGCTTTTAAGGTGAGCCGGTGAGGCAATGCATGTAATAAAATGACCCAGAAGCACTGCGGGTTGAACCCAGGGAATCAGAGTGCTACAGCCCAGCGCTCCTCCTTTTGCACTGGGGATCGAACTCAGGACCTTGTGCTTGCTAGGCAAGTGCTCTACCACTTGAGCTAAATCCCCAACTACTTTATGATTACTTTTTGAATTTTTTTTTTCCAGACGGGGTCTCTGGATATAGCTGGCTACCCTTCAATTTGCTCTGTAGCCCAGGCAGTCCTCCAACTTGTGGTCCTTCTGCCTCAGCCTCCTGAGCGCTGGAATTGTAGTCATGCAGCACCACACCTGGTTCTTATTTTTTAAATTTAGAAAAATTATTTATTGACTGGGTGTGTTAGTGCACACCCATAATCCCATTATTCTGGGAGGCTGAGACAGGAGGATGGCAGGAGCTCAGCCAGGGTGATTTAGTGATTTAGTCAGACCCTGTCTCAAAATTAAGAATAATAGGCTGGGAATTTGGCTCAGTGGTTAGAGTGCTTGCCTAACATGTGGAAGGCCCTGAGTTTGACCCCCAGTACCCCACCCAAAATTAAAAATAATAATAAAAAAAGGGTTGGGACATAGCTCAGTGTGAAGGCCCTGGGGATTCAGTCTCAAGTATCTAAACCAAACCAAACAAAACCCTAGGAATTGAATGAAGGTGTGCTCTACCATTGAGCTGCACCTCCAGCCACCCAGTTCTTCTCCCTCCTTCCTCCCTCTCCTTTCCTTCTCCCCTCTTCTCCTTCTTCTTCTTCTTTTTTTTTTTTTTTTTTTTTTTGGTGCTGGGGATTGAACTCAGGGCCTTGTGCTCGCAGGGCAAGCACTCTTACCACTGAGCTAAATCCATAGCTCCCCCTCTTCTTCTTTTTCCTCTTCCTCTCTTCTTTCTCCTGTGTTTTGAGAGAGAGTCTTGCTATATAGCCCAGGCTGACCTCGAACTCATGGTGATCTTCCTGCCTCAGCCTCCCAAGTGCTGAGATTACAGGCATACACCACCATGCCTGGCTAAGGAGTAGAATTCTTGTGCTGCATACATATACTGTGGTCATCCCTCAATAACTGCAGATTTTTCCAGCACCTCCAAGGTGCTGCACAGTCTCTGTCTCTGCCTCTCTCCTTCCCTCTTGCTCCACCCCCCCTTAGTACTGGAGATAGGATCCAGAGCATCATCCATGCTAGGTAAGTTCTCTACTACTGAATTACTTCCTAGCCCTTTTTTTTGGTGCTGGGGATCAAACTCAGGGTGTTGTGCTTTCAAGGCAGGCACTCTAACCACTGAGCTAAGTCCCCAGCCTCCATCCCAGCTCTTTTTAAACTTCATTTTAAGACACAGTTTCACTAAATTGCTCAAGCCGGCCTTAAATTTTTGGTCCTTCCTGCCTCACTCTCCCAAGTAGTTGTGATAGCAGGCATATGCCACCACGCGGGCATGATTTTTTTCTGAATATTTTCTGTCCCCAGTTGGTGGCATCCATTGATGTGGAGCCTAATGGATGCAGACAGACAACTGAATATACATTTTGATTTTATTTTATAAATCTGTAAGAAGGGGCTGGGGATTTAGCACAGTGGTTAGAGTACTTGCCTTGCAAGCACAAGGCCCTGAGTTCGATTCCCAGCACCAAAAAATAAAAAATAAAAAAAAATAAAATAAATCCGTAAGAAAATAGTCATAAAGTCACACTCATGCATAAAAAGGGGCAGGGATGGAATTCAGTGGTAGAGCACCGTGGGGTTCAATACCCAGCAATCTCCCCCCCCAAAAAAACACAATAGACAAGCATTCATTCAACAAGTTCTTTTCAGTAGGGATTGAACAAAGGGCTTTTATACTGCGTGGCTACATCCCCAGCCCTGCTTTAGATTGGATTTTGAGACAGGGTCTCGCTAAATCGTTAAATTGCCCAGGCTGGGCTTGAACTTTTCATCCTCCTGGCTCAGCCTCCCAGAGTGCTGGGGTTATAGCACCAGGCCCAGCTTCATTCATCGTGTGTGTGTGTCTGTCCTGGGGCTCGAACCCAGGCCTTGCATATGCTAGGCAAGTGTCCAGCCCTTCTGCCGGTGTTGTGTTTAATGAGTGCTTTCACAGAGGCCTCTGTGAGGAGGCGGCCCGTGAATTAACAGTGCTGTGGGTGAAGTCGGTGGGTGTTGGGCAATCCCAGGAGGACTGACTTGTATGTGTAGGCAGTCTCTGAGAGGCGTTAGCAGTGGCCATATAAAGGGCAGGGGTTACCAGGTCTTTCCACTGTCCATGTTTTAAATCACAAAACTCCTGGCAGCTCAGGGACATCAGCACCTCTTGGGATCAGTTCCAGAGCACTCGACACTGCCGGAGTCCACGTGTGTGTCTGGGTGCTGGTCAGTGCCTGTAAACCGTGGGCTATGGTCACAGCTGCTGCCCCGCTGACCGCTTTCTGGCCTCTGCAAAGAGCCAGGCACAGTCACCGCAGGGCCTTTGCGTAGGCAGTGTGCTCTGTCTGGACACCAGCCCTTCTCCTCTCCAGCTGTATTTCACGCCTTCGCACCCGAGGGCAGGGACGGAGTGAGCCTAGCTCATCATTCTGACGGCCCCCCACATTTGCCCCCAGCACAGATCCTGATACTCAGTGCTGATTCAGAAAATAAACAAACCATTGGATCGGTTGCAACCTTTACACTTTCAAAACCAACTCTACGGTTTTCCTGGCACGGGCGAGCAGTCAGGCCCGGTTAGGTCTGCAGGCAGCAGAGCCCAGTATGTGGCACCGACCTATGAGCAGCTAGAGGCACAACAGCCTGAGCAAAAAAACTGAGGCCAGAGAAGGAGAACGGCGTCTCTCAGCCTGCAAAGGACGAATCTAGGCAGAAGTCCCTAATATTGCTGGGGACCAGATCGACTCGCTCTCACCCTAGCCCGCGGGTGGGGTCGCGGCCCCTTTAAAGCTTCCGGAAACGAGCCATAAGGACCGGAAGTGACCTTCTATATTTCCCCTCCTCACGTGGTGCGGGCGGGAAGTGACGCACGCGGCCCGGGATCTGCGGACGCGGAGGCCGACGGAGTCGCAGTCGCCGACGCCGCGGGGTCTCCGGGACAGGTGACCGGGGGAGGGGGCCGGGAGCGCGCCCGGAGAGGGCGGGGCCTGGGGCCCCACGTGAGGGGAGCGGGAGCACGCGCGGGCGGGGTGGCGAGCAGCCGGCGGGGGCGGGGTCAGTGTACTCTGTGGGGGGCGGGGTCGGGACGCCCACATGGGAAGCTGGTGAGGCGCTGGCGGGGCGGGACGTGAGTGTGTGGGCAGGGCTGGGCCGGGCTCAGCTGCGGGCGGACCTCTGGCGCGGGTGGGCGGCCGGGGCGGGCCCGGGAAGTTGTGCCCCGCTGGGGGCGGGGCAGGGGTGGTACCCGCGAGAAAGGGGCGGGGCCTGAGCGCTGCCTCTGTACTGTGGGGCGGGGCCAGAAAGTTTTCCCCAACTGGAAGTGGGTCCGGATCGTTGCGGGAAAAGTTAGGGGCTGATCCAGAGGCTGACAGCCGGGGCGGGATGTAAACGTGGCGAGGGGCGGGGTGCTGGGGGCGGGGCCAGGTCGACGGTGGGGAACGCAGTGGGCGTGGAGCCAGAAAGTTTTCTCCGAGCCGGGGCGGCGGCCCGACGGTTGGCCGGCAATCTGGGGGTGGGGCCAGGTGTGACGCGCGGGGCGGGGGCGCGTGTCAGGGGCGTGGTCAGGTTGGCTTGGCTCTTTGGGGCGGGGCCAGGGAGCTGGCTGGGGAGCTAGGGCCGAGTCCAGAATAATAAAGCGAGACGGAGAGCGTGGTTCAGGTTGCTTGCTAGGGAACCAGGGGGCGGGGCCAGAGGGGTGGCTGGAAAATTGGAAACCGTGCCAGATAAATGAGGCTCGAGTGTGAAGTCTGGCGAAAAAGGCAGGGTCAGAAAGTTCTACTCCAGGCAGGGGACGGGCCGGAGTGGCCTCCGCATGGCAGGGGCCGGACTGTGGCGTTCCCAGCCTGTGGGAAGCTGAAACTTTCTCCTGGAAAAGTGGAGGGCTGCCGGAGGAAGTTTTGTCCTCGCTGCTGTATTTGCTCACCGGCGTCTTTTCGGGGGTGGTATGAGACAATCATACCTTTCTCAGGATGCTGGGGTGGCTCTAGGGGCATGCTTGGGGGAGCTGTGGGTTTATATTCTCTGAGAATTGGAGCTGGAGATTTTTTTGACTGTGGATTGCATTTACCTGGTGGAACTGGATTTTTCGCTGGGATGTGAATGGCAGCAGAATGGGTACAGGGGAGTAGGTCTAGAGCTTTCTTGTGGAGATTAGGAGGAGGAGATGGGGGGCACAGCTCTCTTAAAATGGGAGTTTGGGCTCAAATTCTCATCACAGATATGGAGGCTACGCTAGAATCTTGGCTTGATGGAAAATTGTTGGTTATTTCCGTAAGCAGTGGTGTGGGGCCAGAACATTCCCTAGGTGGGTCTCACTAAAAGGTTTAAGTGGGTCCAAAAACCAAGGGGCAGAGTTTATTTTTGCAGGGAAGGGGTGCGGCTAGCACTTGAGCGATAGGAGTAAGGGATAGAATCCTTTTTAGCGTGCAGGTGGTTTTTGGTGCATCTCTGTGAGGAGCTCCCAATCTTTTGAGAGGCTGAAGTAGACTGGAAGTCGCTTTGGCCTTAGTCTTCCTGTTTTCTCTTCCCTTAGGAGCACCCCCGTCCTGCATCCAGATTGTGTCCTGGAGGTTGCTGGGGGACCCTGGCCACAGCCCATGAAATGGTGAGACCGAAAGTGGGTACTCAGAATCTTGAGTTTTGGGGAAGGGGCTTTGGAAGACGTGGTCCAAGGGGCAGACCCTCAGGCCTTAGGACGAATGGCTCTGGGACAGGTAGAGGTTTTCTTTCCATCCCTTCACTGCCTCCTCATTTCAGGCAGCCACACTGGATTTAAAATCCAAGGAAGAGAAGGATGCTGAGCTGGACAAGAGGATCGAGGCTCTCCGGCGGAAGAATGAGGCCCTCATCCGGCGCTACCAGGTGCCCTAGCCCCGCCCGGGGAGACCCCATCCCCTCTCCTCCCCGCAGTGAGTTTTTCTCACCTCTGCCTTGCTTACTGTTTTTTCATGGCTCCCCATCACTCTCAGGATAAAAGTCAAATGCCTTAGCCTGCATTCCTTCCTTCATTCCATTGTTCATCCATTGATCACAAATACAGAAGTTTTCACTGTAACAAGCCCTGTGTTGATTGGTACTGGGGACACAGCCGTGACTGAGACTGCTGCAGGCTTAGCCTTCCAGGCTCCCAGTCTAGTTAGGGGGACAGTCTGTCCTCAATTCAACAGCCCAGGCTGGACAGGGATGGGATGAGGGAATCAAGGGGGCTGTGGGAGTCCAAGGGGTCCCCTGACCCAGCTCAGGGGTATTAGAGAAGGCTTCCTGGAGGAGGGGACTCTGAAGCCTGAGGGGTGAGTAGACTGTCCAGTTGAAAAGGAGGGGCCTGTGCTTCAGGCAGAGGGAACAGTTTGGACAAATATTTGCATGCAGGAGAGGGCTTGGAGCTTAAGTTGGGAGCAGGGGGCTTTGACCTAGAGAGGTCAGCAAGGACCAGGCCAGGCAGGGCCCTGAATGCTGCTGGGTTGAGTTTGTATTTTCTCCCAAGGGAACTGGGGAGCCACGGGGGACTGTGAGCAGGACCAGGCCAGATAGCTTTTTAGGGAGACTCTTCTGGCCCCTGTGTGGTAGAGGATGGGAGAAGGTGGTACTGGAGTCCAGAGACCAGCAAGGAAGCTGGGTTGGGGATTCAGGGAAAGAAGAGGTCCTGGCTTAGGGCTGGGTGCCAAGAGGGTCTTGGTGACAGAGCAGAGAGGCAGGGGGTGGGGGTGGGACCAGGGCTAGGAGATGGCAGTGGGGCTGCCTCCGAGATGGACCTGGGAGGAGTGGGTTTCATTTATTCATTCTTCATGCATTCATTTGCTTAAAATAAAAAAAAAAAGGTTTTTTTGTGTGGCAGGCAGTGTTCTAGGGTTAGAATTTAACATCAATGAACACACAGATGGATATTCCTATTCTTCAGTGAATGAGAGATGAGAACAGAAGATGATGGGGGAGCCAGTTTCTATAGGGAGTCAAGGAACAGAGACCTGAGGAGTTGAGGAGTGAAGGGTTTCTAGAGAATTCCTGGCTGAGGGCACAGCTGGTGCAAAGGACCTGAGGTGGGTCTGGCCTGGCATGTTCTGGGACCAGCGGGAAGGCCAGGCTGAATGAGGGGAAGAGGCAGAGAAGTATGTTGAGGAGGCAAGGAAACTGGGCACTTTGGGGCGTGGGCCATGGGGAGGCCCTTGTCTCTTTCTCAGAGACAGGTGTTGGGAATGTTCTGAACAGGAACTACATGATGGGGTTTAGGGACGATGCTGAAATGACTAGCTTCTTACATAGAGCTTTGGAGGGAGGCCTGGACTGCGGCCACACTGAGGAGGAATTCAAGGGGCTGTGGGAGTCCAGTTGGTGGACAGGACCCTGACACCCCCGTATCCTGGTGTTTGCTCCTAGGAGATCGAGGAGGACCGTAAAAAAGCTGAACTCGAAGGAGTAGCGGTGACAGCACCCCGAAAGGGCCACACGGTAGAGAAGGAGAATGTGGCAGTCGAGGTGCTGAGTTCATCACTAGGGTGGGGACTCCTGAAGAGGGGCTGCCCTGGATCTGTGGGTGGCCACAGTCCTGGCTCCTGCCCTTTTGGGGCCTGAGGTATCCAGACTTCCTGTCCAGTGACTATCCTTTTCCTCTACTTCTGCTTCCAGGAGAAGAG
>PVJO010002995.1:0-131522 GCA_004026905.1 Hystrix cristata
GATCGCCAAGATTTTATTCTCAACCTTTTCTTCAGTCAAATATTTGAGAAAAAGATTTTGGAAAAGGATTTAAGCAATGTTGCAGGGGAAGATTAAAGAGACCCCTAAGAAATATATTTGCACGCATTCCTGATCTGGGATCATGTCTATGGTCTCTGAACTTTATTGATCAACCCCTTTTAATAAGACTTTCCACACATGCCCACATATGTATATGATGCAATATACATGAAAAGGGAATTATAAAAGAGTAAGATAAAGGTGAAATAATCAAGATTTTACATAATTTCTAAAATTAATAGCACCACAATATTTCCCTCACTAAAATTTATATCAGCAATACTATTCAAGTTTCTTAGTTTTTAAATGACACACTGATAGTGTTACTTCAAACATGATTAGCGAATTTCCTACGTGATTACATATTCTTAGCACGAAGTTCAATTTAACAAAAGTAACCATAGATACGGCATTTAAAATACGGTCCTCCTTAATAATCTTAGCCATTTCTACACTGAGTTTTAAAAAATCTCTAGTTTTTTTTTAAAACTGAGGAAGGCAAAGCTACAGTTCTTCCAGCCTTCAATTGCTTCTTCTTGTTTGCATCAGTGGGAATTTTTCAAGTAAAGATTTCATTGGAAGACTACTTTTTAATTCCCTTGCCCATTTTGCAGAGTGGGCAGTGCAATCACCCCCCTGGCATAGCTGGGCGCAGTGACATTTCTCAGTACAATGAAAGCAGGTGGAAGGTACAGTGGTGCCTGCAGCCTCCCTGGGGATTGGGACCGCAGGCCGCATTCATGGTACCTGACCGTCCGACATAAAGGATGTAGGTTTCTGTGTCAATTCATATATTTAAAATGTAGATTACAAGTTAAAAAATACTAACTGAAATTTGAATCATCTCATTACTGTTTTGGGCTTAGCTTTCAAGACTTACTAGTGCTCCTGGTCAAGAAGTGTAATCTGTATAAAATATTGCATCCATTCCCTCCCCCACCCCAGATTCTCATGTACTTTGGGGACAGACGTTCCTAGACTGGCTTAGTATTTGTGAATATTTGCCTTTCCTAATCGCTCTCTTCATGTCAGAATGGTACCGGCAGCAGCCCCATCCTGTTCCCAGTGTGGGATGTTCTTTGGCGCCTGTTGATCTCACGGACAAGGCGGAGGCCCAGCAGGCCGTCAGCCAGAGGAAGACAAGGGAGAAACATGTCCTCAGTCCCTGACATCAAAGCTCAAGTCCCTCATCGTTGTGGCTGCTTTTAAAGGAGTTCACCAGCTGAGCAAAGAGATTTTTACTTAAAAATCAGAGCTTATCACAAGGCCAGGATAATGCCGTTTGGTTTTTAACTTTCTCTGTAACACACATTTCTTTCCTCCACTTACTCTGGGTAGACTGTAGGTGTTTGACGTTAGCGGAAGATGGTGGCCTCAGTAGATCTAGCAACTTCTTAACATTTGGCTCTGAGCCCTCCAGCCTGGAAATAGAAACAGGGTCCTTAGCAATCATTCACAGAATTTCTTTTTTAAAAATCCCTCCGAGTGATGGGTACAAAGATGATCCCACCATAATACTCTAACGTTAGAAATGTCACATTTGAGCGTGTTTATAGCTCTTGCCCTGGCAAACTGGGACAAACACGGTGGCCCTGCTGGAGCGCCAACTAGGTCTTAGCACCCCGGCGTCTAGGTTCAGCCCTCCTACGCAGACCCAGAGAGACCAGAACTCGTGATAGTCTCCGAACTACAACCAGCACATCAAACATTTTTTCTTTTTAATAAAGTAGAAATGAATCCAAGGTGTGATTGAGAAATATGGTGAATGTTTAATTTTAAAAATGTCTTACAGGAAAAGACACTTGGCCATGCACTCCCTCAAAATGCTTCCCTTACTTTGGACACGCTTATACTGTCATTCTTGCCAAGCGGTTCTGGAGTCCTCTTTTATGTCTTTAGTTGCACTGTCTTGGCTGCCTCAATGTCCTAAATAGGTTCAAAACATTTACCTGTCACGGTCCTTTCGACTTTGGGGAAGAGTCAGAAGGTGCAGAGTGCTAGGTCTGGGGAATAAGGTAGCTGGGGACACACTGTGGTGCGTTTAGGAGACTGTCTTTCCCTCTGGATGGCGCCGGGAAGAGCATTCATTGTATTTCGGATTATACCTCGGAAAGACACTCACGGAAAAGACTTCGAGACCACTTCAGAATGTGGCAAGAATGATGAGTAAGTGTGTTTGAAGCAAGAGGAAGGATTTTGAGGGAGGTTTGTGGTGATAAATCTTTTACCGTAACACATTTTTAAAACTTAAGCATTCACCGTACATTTTGACCAAACTATATAGGTGGGTAAATGAGTCTGCCATGCAGTGGTTGGGGGCACCAGGGAGGTGTCACGCTCCCCACTGCCTCCTGCTCAGGGGCCTCTGTCCCTTTCTGCCCACCAGAGGGGCTCCTGGAGCCTCAGGGCACCTGCGCTGCCACCACCATGGTGCTTGGGCTGCACTTGGTGTCCACGCTTTGGTGCCACCCGTGAGCCAGGCGAGAGTCTCCCTCTCCCTAGAATGTCACATGGATTCCCTTCCACGAATCCAGTAGTTCATGTTTTTGTAATTTTCATTTTATTTGTTTCCAGATTTTTTTTTCCAGCTGGCCGGTTGGAAGATTCAGTGTAAAGGTCCACAAGGCTGGGACCATTTATAACTGTAGAAACTAATAGAAGATTTTTACCCCCGGCTCTGCTGATGGATAAACGAACACGGGATGGGGCAGCCGATGTCTTCCTACAGTCTTTGTATTTCTGAAGAGCCCGCAGACAGCTCCAGAACCTCATCCAGGGGGCCCATCAGTTCCTTTGTTAGGCAATCATATGATTTGGATTTTTTGAACATTTTATAGACCATATTAAATAGATGGGTTAATGTGAAAATCAATTATTTTTACAACTCAGTCTAGAGAAGTGAACCATTGTTTATTATCATAACTATGAAACAGACGTTGTAATGTATGCCCTAATACCATTAAAAAATAAATCAGTGAAAGGATTCATTTTATAATTTTCCCAGGAATAGCAGGTTAAGTTTGATGTATGTGGTTTAAAGCAAAAATTCACGCAAAGTGTGTCAGAATAAGTGTATGTTAACAGATTATGAAAGGTTTGGCTCCAAAAAAGAATGAGAAAATAAAAACATCAGTCTGGGGAAAATCCCCCTTCTTCCTCCCAAGCAGATATTCTAGAAAGACAGAGAGGGCCTGGGCTGCATCTGCCGGGGCAGCCCACACTCCACCGTCCGCCAAGGGGGCCGAAGGCGGGGTGCCAGCCAGCTCTGTGCCTCAGAAATGGGCCCGGCCCAGCTCTGCATGGTCAAGACGGACCCTGGAGATCCGGTGTGCGTGGGGGGGCTGGTGAAAAACAAGACCTGCTATGGGAGATTGTCAGCAAGGCTTTGACAAAGGGGAGCAGTGCACCAGGTATGGAGGGTCCTCATTTCTTTTCAACATCTGTCACTCTGCGGTGCTCCCTCCTCTGAGATTGTCTTCACTCAGCCCTTAGCTGCAGACAAGGCTGATCTTCAGTGGCTGATGCTTGCAGAACTACTGGGAGATTTTCTATTTCAAACCTCATCACAAATTCACTGAGATTGAAGAAACCTCCCTTATGTCCACCTGAGTGTAAGTAAAAGAATGTATCAATGTTTCATGTTTCTTAAACACTCATTTTACAGAGAAGTGAAGAAATAACCAAACATGTAGAGTCTTCCTTCTTGCTATTAAATCTGTGATCTTGGTTAATTACGGGCAGACTCATCCTGTTCAACAAAATATGATCCTGAAAGGTCTTATATGTATTGACACATATAATAAGAATCTTGTAAAAGATTATAAATTCACAATTACACCTGACCATTTACAGCTGATGTGTGATTATGTATTTGCAATGTTTCATACCTTTGACCCCTGATCAACATAAATTAAATAAAGTTCTAATTGGGAATTAATATTTTCCAGTTTGGATTACCTAATATTTATTTTCATTGTTTCTGCTTGTGAAGTTTATCAGAACTGTTTTTCTTGTTATGAGTAGTGATTTTTTAATAAAAATATAAGGAAAACATTAAAAGAACATATTTTTAATCACTCAAGCAGGTTTGGGGATAAATAAAGAGATGATACCACATTACATTCTTATCTGGCAGGCAATTATAAAACAATGCCTTAACTTATTACATCATTCTTTAAAGTCTAAATCTGGTGTCGGCTAGGCAACAACATATAATTTTTAAAGTGCTGATTCTATGAAAGTAGCATTAGCAAAACTTGGGAGATGCCTATGTGTAGGAAACCCATCTCTTGTTTTTGTTTGACCTTTAGAAAACAAAGTTCTTATAGATTGAGGAGGCTGGGGATTTAGCTCAGTGGCAGAGTGCCTAGCAAGCACAAGGCCCTAAGTTTGATCCCCAGCCCTCCCTTAAAAAAATTTTTATATAGATTTAGAAAACAATTTGGCTACCACTGGGCAGCATAGAGAAAGTCAATTCTATAAAGAAGTTCTTCTATCCAAAATAGTAGCAGTAGATATGTGAACTTTAATGATCCTTCTGTTTTCTATTGTGGTTTGGACATGTGATGTTCTTCCCAGAAGAATTAAAAACATCATACCACAGTGGTACATGCACAACCATGTTCATAGCAACACAATTTGTAATAGCTAAGTCTTGGAAACAACCCAAATGACCAACAACTAATGAATGGCTAAAGAAGATGTGGTTTTTCCCACACAATGGAGTACTACTCTGCCATAGAAAAGGATAAACTAGAGACATTTGTAGGTAAATGGCTGTGCCTTGAGAACATACTCTTAAGTGAAATAAATCAGACACTCAGGAGTACACATTGAATTGTTTCTCTGATATGAGAAACCATAAGTATAAATAAGGACAAAGAGGTATAATAGATATTATGTAAAAGGAAGATAATATTCCAAAGAGAGGAGAACTAGAAAGGAAGAAGGGGGAAAAGAAGGAAGGGGAAAAGGAAAGAAAGGGGAAAGGGAAAATATGGAAAAATATAAATAAACCTGCTGTAAACAGGGAAGGGGGGAGCAGAAGGGAGGGGTGGGGAAGATGGGGGAGAACCAAGATACATCATGTATAGGTACAAAATAACCATGATGAATGTGATCATTATTTACACAGTGTGCCAATACATGTTCTTGGTTTAAAAAAACAAAAACAAAAACAAAAAAACCAAAAAACTACATATTGAACTCTCACTTCTTCAGGCACTGTGTACACAGCTGATGAGACTAACAGACAATACTCTGGCCCTTCCCCCAAGGAGATCCCCAGGTTGCCAATTTCTTTTTTTGTTTTTTTAATTGTTATTAATACATGTTTGTAGTACATGGATGCCAAATTCAAAGGTTTTGAGTACCACAAATATGCTCAATAGAAACATCATATTGAATCAATTTGGTCTTTGATGATTCATAGTCCTAGATCTTGCAGTGATCAAGGTCATATTAGAAGTGCCATTTATCATGCTATAATGCAGCCTTAATGTTCTAGTTAATAGACTTGGATTTGGTAAGCTGTGACTGAATGTGTAATGCTTCTTGTATGCTGCATTTTATAGCAGAATCTCCGAGCACAATGAACACTTGAAGATAACAACTTTCGTGGGCTGCTTTACAGAAAAGAAGATACTCCTGTCTGATTAAAAGGAAGGCATTTATCATTCATTCCCTTAGATTTGAGTGCTGGCCATGCAGAGCTAGATGCCTCCTTCGAGCGACTGCCTTGCTTCCAGAGAAGCAAACCTACTTGTATTTGCTTATTTTATACCAGGATACACTGCCCCTTGTGTTAAGGAAGCTACTCAAAGAATAACAAATGTCCGTTGATTGAGCACCTATTTTGTGCAGGAAACATTCTCGTGTGTTCAACTATCCCTGGCACTTAAAACAGCATTGCAGAGTAGGTTTTATTATTACCTTTTGCAGAAGTAAATGTTAGTGAGGTTATGACAAGCTTCTTCTAGATCTCTCCAATATTAAGGACAGGTCGGGGCTGGGGATTTAGCTCAGTGATTAGAGTGCTTGCCTTGCAAGCACAAGGCCCCGAGTTCGATCCCTGGCACCACAAAAAAAAAAAGAAAAAAAAAAGGACAGGTCAAAATTTGAATGCAGGATGGTTTGATTCTAAAGTCTTTGTTTATATTTTAAAAAAATATAAATATGTTGTCTCAGGTAGCTTCAAGTCCTTGTTTAAGAAATGCCTTTTTTCTAGCAAGGCTGTAGTGTAGAGAAGTAATGCAGAATGAGTAGGACTCAAAGGCCCGAAGACTTCTTCGACAGACACTGTGGGTGTGGAAAGTGGCTCCCGCCGAGACAGGGAAACTAACAGGTTGGTAGCAGGGACATGAGATGATTCAATGGGCAGATAGTGGTTGCCTCCCCTGGGCCACAGGTGTACGCTAAGGAAGAGCAGGCCAGGAGAGGAGCTGGCTCTTGAACCTGTAGCTTTCCCAAAGCCAGGACTTGGAGAAGGGCAGCGTCGGCCAGCAAAGGGGGACCAGGAGGCGCACAGTCACGGTGGGCAGCTGAGGAGGCGCTGAAGTGTAAGCGATGTCAGAACAGTGGGCCATTCTTGCTGACTCATGCTAAAATTTTGTTTCCTCAAGAACATGGAACTTTTTCTAATGATCATGTTTGAATGTTACAAGATAAAGCAAAGTTCTTTGAATACGACATTTGAAGTTCGTTGAAATTTGAATATAAATTTATGGAAGGAAGCTTGCTTCATTTGCTGGTATTCCCAGGAAAGCTGGGAGAGGGGGAAGGAGCCCCCAGTAGCCTTACAGAGCTACAGCGTTTACACGTTACTAATAAGCATTTGCTACTAATTACTAATTTACTGCACAGCGCTAGTAAGTGCTGACTGATTACTATTTAGTTACTGAGACACATTTACTACTTCCCCCCAGGTTACAGTTAGATTTGCGTGTTGGTGCCGAACTGTCACCCTGGAGCCCAGTGCTCTTAGGAGAAATAGGTAAGCTCTGACTAAATTGCTCATTTCAAGGCCTGTGTGAACCCAGGACGCCAACCCTGAGGGAGCTATGGATTCCTGAAACTTTATGCTTCCAGCCGCTTTCTGTGTTTCCACATCTGTGTCTGAAAAACTTGTATGACTTTTGAAGACAACTAAAATCAGAGGCTGCCTTTGTGAATATCTTTGTGATAATTAAATATATACCAAGCGAGTCTGTAAGTTTTAACAATAAACTGGGAGCTGAATAACACCGTGTTCATAAGGTTTGCGTAGGAAGGAATGATAAATGGGAAGAAAATTTTAGTAGAGCCATAGGAGAGAAGGCCAAAAAATTATAAATATTGACTGAGCATCTTAGCTGGATGTATATACTGGATAGCTTTTGTGGCAGCATGTAGAACTGGCTAGGCTGAGACAGCAACCTTGAGAAATTTAAGGGAAAAAACTAGGATGGGAGAATACCTGAGAGAAATACTGTATATACCTAAGAAAGAGAAAAGGCATACAGTTTTAAAAATACGGTTATTAATCTATTCTTACAAGAAACTTGAGAAGACAAGACATGAAACAAAGAAAGAACTAATTCATGAGATGTGATCAGAAGCCACGATCAATGTTTAAGTTAAAAAAATTATAGTAGAAGACACATTGTCATTAATCTCCCTCCAAGTACTCTCCCCTCTTTTCAAACACATTTATTCTATCTTTCTTGCCACCTTCTGAAGCAGTTTTGGAGTCCTCTTTCCTGAGTGTGTTTAGTTGCACTATCATGGCTGCCTCTATGTCCTAAATAGATTCAAAACGTTTGCCTTTTATGGTCGCTTTGACGTTGATGAAGAGCTTGGTATCAGAGTTGCATGGTATCAGATCCGGTGAATAAGGTAGATGAGGACACTTCACAGTGTTTTTACAAGCCTGCTTTGTGGTTGGATGACACTCGGTAGCAGCATTTAGGGTAATTTTTATCACACTTCATAAAGTCATTGACAAAAGCAGACTTTCAGAACTGCTTCAGAAGTGATGCAGATGATAGGATCAGTGTGATTTAAACTAGGAGTATTTTAATGGGGATCAATGGCAACGTGTCTTTTACTGTAATACATTTTTAAAAAATTTAAACATTTGCTGTATTTTTGGATCACCTGTTGCATATTGTATAGGATCACACAGAATCCAGTATATGTTTTACAATCTGTTAGAGATCAGTGGATGGTATGAAGGATGGAAGACACAATAGGCAGACACTTGATTATATAAGAAGGTGGAAAGGAGGGTAACCTTTCAGAAAATAACCAGAAATGGATAAATTTCATGATTCTCAGAAAAGGATGGTTAAAAAATCAGCAAGTCAATGAGGTCATAGTTCATTTCATGCACTTATTTTTATAATACTCCGGTATTGCCATTTCATTCATTTGTTATCATATTCCTTGCTTATTCTTCCATTGATTTCATTGACATATAGAGTTCCTGTTTGAGGCATTTATTGAAAAACCTTGTTTTTCTAGTAACATGGAGGAAAATAACATAGTGGATCATCTGAGGTTCTGAAATGGAAAGAGAAGCCAAAAACTTTTTAATTTTCGAGGTCAACATTATTCATTATATATTTTTAATTTAAATTCAATAAATTTAACAAGTCTCCATTGGCAGCTTGACAAATTTTTGCAAGTATCTTCCAAGCTGAAGAATTTCCTTTATTTGTTGTAGCACAGTGTATTGGAATTATGTTTCATCTTTCATTTTTAATTTGCCTTCATCTAAGACAGATATCTTCTCTAGGTATTAAACTTCAGGTTGGCGACTTTTTTCCTTTATCTCTTTAAATATTTTTGCATCTTGTGTCTAGATGTCCCCACGAAGCCTCACGCTGTCATAAGTGGGGCTTTTCAGAAGTGTCTGGATCTAAGTGTGTGATGCTGGGATCAATGGTGTGTGATTACTAAATTTGTCCACTGATTGGTCTGGCCTAGTTCTGGGTAAGATCAAGGGTGCCCCATCCTGGGTGTGTGTGCTACTGCCCTGATGGTGGGTAGCCTGGTTGTCATATTAGGAACAAGGAGGGGGGAGCTATTTTGTTGCTTGTCATTTGCTGCCTTCTGCCTGCCACGAACAGTTTCTCCTCTGCACTGCCCCTCTGTGGTGCCACCCTACCTTGGAGCCAACTATGAACTGAAACCTCTACAAACTGTGAGCCAAATAAACCTTTCCTAATTTAAATTTCAGTATCAGGTATTTTGTCTCAGCCATGAGAAAAGTAACTAAAACAAATATATTAGCCCATTACTCTCTGGAAGGTTTTTGTTGAGAAGTTATCCTTAATTCTTATTGTTGTCCCTCTGAAGGTGATACATCTCTTTCCTCCAGCCACTTTTCTATTTCTTTTTCCTCTTTAGTAGTTTAGTTGTCATGTGCAAGGTATTATTTTCTTTATATTTATCTGCTTGGGGTTCTCTAAGTCTCCTGAATTATAGGTTGATTATTGGCCATTATCCATTCAAATAATGCTTCTGATATGTTCTTTCTCCTCTCATTTGAAACTCAAATTACCAGTATATTTGCTTATGTTACTCTGTCATTTTCTATTCCTTTTCTCCCTGACCTAGGGTTTGAATTTTTGTAGCTGACTTTTTATGCTGTGTGTTATCTGCTCTTAGCTTCATCTACTAAATTTTTAATTTAAAATACTGAATTTTAAGTCAGGCATGGTGGGGCACACCTGTAACCCTAGCACTCGGGAGGCGAGTTCAAGGCCAGCCTGGACTACACAGTGAGTTCAAATCCAGCCTAAATTATATACCAAGACCCTGTCTCAAAAAAAAAATTGCATTTTTAGTTCTAGACCACATGTTTAATTATTTTTACAGGTTTCAATTCTCTGCTGAAATTATTCATCTTTTAAATCATTTTCTCCATCTTTTCCTCTATCTTATTTACCATATGTATTATATTTTTAAAGTCTTTTCAAAAGAATATATTATATATATGTTTTAAAATATATTGGATTAAGTATATGTACATAGGATCTGTATTTATATCTTTTCCCAAATTTATGACTTTTTTAGCCTTTACAGTGAGAGTGATATTCTGTTGTTTTCTACTTCATTCTACCTAGAAACAAGAGCTCTCAATCGATATTTAAAGTATTTATTAAGTTTCCCAATAGTGCTAATTTCTACTAAAAACATTGAGTGCTAGAGATTCTTAGGAACTTGCTGCAAGATACAGATTTGCCCACAAGCAGTTAACAATGTATGGTAGCTTTCAATTATTTTTCCTTATTTAGCATCACCTATCTGTCCAGTTCTATTATGACCTAGTTAAACACTGTCTTCTAATGGATCTGCTTTTAGTAAGACTAGTAATATTCCCATACGTGCTAGTGAGGTGTGACAGTTATTAAAATGGTCAATGTCAGCATGAATCTTTTAGCAATTTCTAAGAACATTCCATGGCGGCTACTGGGAGTTTCTGATAAAATACTGATCTCTAAACTTGGTGATAAATGGGCCCGGGATGGAAGAGCTTCTCCCGCAGTGGGAGCAGGGTATGGGGCCCACGTCTGATTCCCCGGAGAAAACAGAAAACAAGCTCCCAGGCAGACAGGGAATGAAGGGAAACAGGAGCAGCGTGGGAGGGGAAGAAGCGGAGGGATTACGGCAGACGTTAGCAACAGTGCTGGAGAAGAACCTGCCGAAAGCTCCTTAAACTAGCTTCCACCTCAACAGCGCCACCTTCCCATTTCCATGGTTCTGTGTGGAGTTTTCGAGAAGCCTGGAAATGGGTGTGAAGCTGAGGAAAAACTGAGGCCCTACTGCAAGAGACGTGGGTAAAGCGGACAAGAGAAATCCCGGCTACGAGCCATCAGAGGTGGCTCTTGGGAACAAGCTAAAAGGGGGACCCCAGGCAGAGGGGGATTTCTGAGAAAAGCTAATTACAAGGATTTGCTGGGGATCTTTCAGGCCCAATGACAAGGAAAGTTTTTGTTTTTCTCTCCCCTTCCCGAGGGATATTATAAGTGGCTTCAGGAGGTGCTCTTCCCAGAGATGGAGGTCACGGAGCCCATCATCCTCTTTAAACTCTTATTGTAATGCTTCTGAACCACTTTTAAAAGTAAATCAGTCTCTTTTATTCAGTGCTGTGTTTAAATGTGAAGACTCGGACCATCGGATGGGCCGTGTTCTTCCCTTTCTGCACTGTGGTGTAGGGTCTGACAAGAAGGAGGACGAAGCTACCGTAGGGTGTTGGGGCCAGATGTCTTTTTTCCATACGGAAAAGGCATATGCTGTCCTGCTAAAACTCTGGCCTAAATGTTTCCTTTTCACGTGCCTTTATAAGGCAAGGCAGAGAGGAGAGGAGAATCATTTCAAGATGATGAAATGGCTATGAGCCCACAACTACAGGGGAAAGATTTTCCCTTAATCAGATGAAAAAACAGTAACATTCTACCACAATACATGTCATCTGTTTATAAACACTGTAAGTGCATGTGGGTGGAGGAGTGTATATATATATATATATATAGAGGCCAATAGCATATTGGGCCTCTTTAGATATACCTCTAGCCCTAGAAAACAACTACAGGCAGGTCTCCTATGATGGTCAAGCTTAATCTTGCCAATTTGATTGGCTTTGGGATCCACCGAAGACACTGATAGAGCTGATTTCTAAGTGGGCCCTGAAGGCATGGCCTTGGCCATCTACTTCTGCTCCCTCACACTTTCCTTTCTGACATTTTTCTCTTGTTCAGCTTCCCTGTCACCATTAATGAAGCATCTTTGTTCCTCCACACTCTTCCGCCATAACATTTCTGCCTTGGAGCCAGCTGACTATGGACTGAATCCCCTGAAACCATGAGACAATTTAAACCTCTCCTTCTTTAAATTGCGAGTGTTGGGCATTGTGTCTCAGTAATAGAAAAGTGACTAATATATTTCTCTTAGAAGAAAATGAAGGTCTATATATAGGGTGCAAAAGATGCTGTTATTTTGTACTTTTTGGGAATTGGTGAGAGAAAATGCCTACAAGATCTTTTACAAATATTACAGCTGTTCTGAAAACATAGTGAAACCATGAGAGGATAACCTAGGCAGTAGGAATCAAAAAACACTGAATATATCAAAAGCATGCACAGAAAAACTTGTACAAAAGTGTCCAAAGTAGCCTCATTTATAGTAGCCCAAGAAAGAACTCAAATGTCCATCAATGACGAATGGAATATTATTTAGCAATAAAAAAGAATGGAGTGCTGAATCATGCTACTGCAGGGATGAACTTTGAAAATGCTATGTTACATGAAAAAAGCCAGTCACAAAAGGGCTCAGATTATTTAATGCCATTTATACAAAACATCTAGAACAGGTACATCTAATAGATTAGTGGCTGCCAGAGGCAAGAAATGAGCTAATGCATACAGGGTTTCACTGAGGGGGGCGGTGATGAAAAGTTCCAAAATTGATTTTGATGATGGTTATACAACTCTAAATATACTAAAAAACATTTGATTATATCGTCATGCTTGGCAAACTGTAGACTTTATGTAAAATAAAAAGCTACTTAAAAAAAGAAGATATAGCCCACATGCCCCAAAAGAAATGATATAATGATATCAAGGCATGGAATCTGGGGACTTCGAATCTAGAAAATATCTGAGAGGCCACTTACTCGGACCTCTCACACACTACAGTGCTCTTAGAAAAAGAAAAAGAAAAAGAAAAGCAGAGGCCTGTATAAACCGGTGCTATAAGCATCATTCTCTTTTGGGATCTTCAACACAGTCTATCAATTATTTTGTCTTTCTTTCACATTGCCTAGGGTTACGCTAACCCTTTGTGTCAGTCTGTATGAGATGCATACACAATCTTCATTTTCCTTACTCTGATCAGTTTGTCTCTTACTTCCCTGTAAAATAAGTCGTCAGTAGCTACATTCCCTTGCATTTCTATGTCAGAATCCCTTTTGTTCAAGAACAAGAACAAACCATCCTCTTCCTTGGCCTCGCATATCCCCTGGTGCCTGGCCACTTCCCATCTGCCCTGATCCCTAGAGATTGCCGACCATCTGGTTCCCCAGCCAGCCATGCTCTTCCGAGTCCATGCCTTCTGGAGGTACAACCTCCCGCCCCTCAACCTGAACTTCTTCTTTATGGACCAACATTTACTGACAGCAGAGCGCACACAATACTCCTTACGCTCAAACTTATTCCGGTATCACCTTCTCACTAAAACTTTCTCTTCTCACTCCTCCTACCCTGGACCCATTGTCCTTTGTGCACGTGATACCATATTGCATTATTGCTTTGTCTACACCTTGGTTTCTACAGGATGAGTGCTCTGAGGGAGGAAGGGCTTCTCTCGCCCCTCTGTGTCTTTCAATTTCAGCAGGACCACCACACAACAGATGCTTATTGAAACAGCCATGGGAATCTCATTACATCACTCTAATTGATGTTTAGTCCTAGCCTGAATGTTTTCAGTGACAAGCCACTCACTCCATTTGTGAGGCAGTTCATTCCAAGTCTGAAACATGGTAATTATTGGGAAAGTCATAGTTATATTGAGCCCAAATAGTCTTCCCTTTAATATCCACTCATGGGTCCTGGCTCTGCTTATAGAACATATAAATCAGGCTGTTCAATCTTTAACACAATAGCTCTATTGGATGGTTGCTGATTATGTTTTACACTTTCTATATCTCCTCCCTCCCTCTATGATCACATAAAAACATTTCCTCCCCCTCAGGCCAAATATCCCCATTTCCCCAAGGCATTCTTGATTTAAGGGACCTCTGGGTCTCTCATGGTCCTACGTTAACTCTGTGGGATGCTTTCTGGTTGGCCATTGTCCTGGTCCAGTGTCTCCCATAACTGGTGCTTGGATGTGATATGAAGAGAAAGGAGAGGGCAAGGCTCAAAGTTAGTGCATCCTTCCCAGTTTGTTTGTTTTGCAATACTGAGGCCTCTGGTGCCTCCCACATACTAGGTAGTCTGCCATTAAACTACATCCCCAGACCCTTTTTGTTATTTATTTTGAGACAGGCTCTTGCTAGGTTGCTAAATTGAGACCTCCCTGCCTACACGTCCCAAGGTGTGCACCTCCATGCACAACTCAGCCTAAGTCTCTTTGGGAACTGTGGACCTGAACTTCCAGGCTTTCTTGGGTGATTCTCAGGTGACACATTCAGTCTCCTCTCCAACACCAATCTCGTTGCTTAAAAATTCATCTCGAGTGATGAAACAGGTAAGACAAATGAAGATCAGCATAGTGGATGTCTAAAGATAGAGAAAGAAAAATTCCAAGGTGATGAAGGCCTAATGAGAAGGGCAGGAAGGATATGCTGAGGTTTTTTTCAGCCACTTCATCATTTCACAGAAGTCTTCACACAGCAAACTTCTGTACAGAGAGGGATTGTGCTACAGAGTCTCATTTCATCCTGCAGCTAGGACCATGGCTTGCCACACCGTAGGTACACAGCATGCATTTGTGCACAGGCAGATGTAGTCCACAGCTGTTTCATGTGCAGGCCACAGGCGTCGTGAAGTCTGACAGGACATTACTCACCATGGGGAAGAAGAGAATGCTTTTGGAAGCATGCGATGTGTTGGGTCTGTGAGGGCTCAGAAGCAGAGACGTTTGGTTATAGCAGTGACTTTTGCAAATTGCTCTGAAGACTGAACCTCAGGGTGGAGACAGGAGATGCAAGTGAGCAGGTCTTGGGTTCTCACTCTGCCACCCACCCAGAAAAGCTCTACTTTTACATGTTTTTTATTTTGTATTTCCATACAAGTTTTCTTTTGAAGATATGGCTTTTGGGATAAAATCATATTCCTGTTCCAAGGTACTGATGTCAATTCAGAAAGAGATTAAGATTCAAATTAAAATGATTGTGGAGGAGCATGAGGCCTCACATCTGAGCATGTGGGTATCTGGCCGCGGCCTGTACATTCCTAGGACAGGGAGCTCCATGCTTTAGGAGACAGGCTGCTGCCACCAAGAGCACCACCACGGGGACAGTCTGCTTGTCAAGAAATAAAGCTTTTTCTCTGAGCTAGGTTTGGACACTTCTGGGCAGACAAAGGTTATAAGATGCTCTGCTAGACTCATAGGACATGCTTAAGTAAATGCAAAGGAATTGAAATTATCCCATGCATACTATCAGACCATAGTGCATTGAAACTGGAAATAAACAGCAAAAGGAACCACAAAAATTCCATAAACACATGGAAATTAAATAGCATGCTCCTGAACAATCAGTGGGTCACAGATGAAATTAAAGAAGAAATTACTACAATCAAATGATAATGCCAATTCAACCTACTGAAATTTGTGGGACACAATGAAAGCAGTTCTACGAGGGAAATTTATAGCATTGAACACCCATATCAGAAAAACGGAGCAAGTTCAAATAAACAACCTAATGTTGAACCTCAAGCTTCTAGAAAAAGAAGAGCAACTCAAACCCAAAGCCCATACAAGGGAGAATATTATAAAGATCAGAGCTGAAATTAACACAATTGAAACTAAGAAAACAATACAAAGAATGAATGAATCAAAGAGTTGATTCTTTGAAAAATTAAATAAAATTGACAAACCCTAAAAATTGACAAGCCCTTAAAATTGGAAAACTTATTTTAAAAAAAGGAAAGAAAAGACTCAAATTCATACAATTAGGAATGAAAAGGGTGAAATCACAACAGATCCTGCAGAAATCCAAAAGATCATCAATACCTACTTTGAGAACCTGTATTCTAATAAAATAGAAAATGCAGAAGAAAGAGACAGATTCCTAGATACACATGAATTACCAAAACTGGAGCAAGATATAAAAACTCTAAATGACTCAATATCAGCCACTGAAATTGACAAAGTAATTAAAAACCTACCAAGAAAGAAAAGCCCAGGTCCTGATGGATTCACTGCTGAATTCTACAAGAAATTTAGAGATGATTTAATGCCACTACTTCTCAAACTCTTTAACGAAATTGAAACAGAAACAATTCTCCCAAATTCATTCCTGGTAAGCAAGCATTACCCTGCCAGAGAAGGATCCAACAAAAAAGAGAACTACAGGCCAATCTCATTAATGAACATAGATGCAAAAATCCTCAATAAGATATTGGCAAACAGAATGCAACAAGTTATCAAGAAGATTATGCACTATGACCAAATAGGATTCATTCTAGGGATGCAAGGATGGTTCAACATACCCAAATCAATAAATGTGATACACCATATTAACAGAGCCAAGGACAAAAACCATATGATCATCTCAATAGATGCAGAAAAGGCATTTGACAAGGTCCAACACCCATTCATGATAAAAAGCCCTGCAGAAAATTGGAATAGACGGTCTTTATCTCAATCTGATAAAAGCCATCTATGACAAACCAACAGCCAACATCATACTAAATGGTCAAAAACTAAAAGCTTTCACTCTAAAATCTGGAACAAGACAAGGATGTCCGCTCTCACCACTCTTATTCAATATAGTTCTGGAAACATTAGCCAGAGCAATTAGACAGGAGAAAGAAATAAAAAGAATAAGGATAGGAAAAGAAGAAGTTAAATTATCATTATTTGCAGATGACATGATACTCTATGTAGGAGACCCCAAAAACTCCACCAAAAGACTTCTAGATTTAATAACCAAATTCAGCAGCTTAGCTGGATACAAAGTCAACACTCAGAAATCAATAGCATTCCTGTACACAAACAACAGACTCACTGAGAAAGATATTAGGGAAACAACACCTTTCACAATAGCATCCAAAACAATGAAGTACCTAGGAATCAATCTAATGAAGGAAGTAAAAGATCTATACAATGAAAACTACAGTACTTTGAAAAAGGAGATTGAAGAAGATACCAGAAAATGGAAAGATATCCCTTGTTCCTGAGTAGAAGAACCAATATAGTGAAAATGGCCATACTCCCAGAACTGCTATACAGATTTAATGCAATCCCAATTAAATTACCAATAGCATACCTCACGGAATTAGAGAAAGACAATCCTAAAATTCATTTGGAACCAAAAGACACCTAGAATAGTAAAAGCAATTCTGGGCAACAAAACAAAGCAGGGGCCATCACAATCCCTGACCTAAAACTATATTACAAAGCTACTGTAACAAAAACAGGATGGTACTGGCACAAAAACAGACCCCAGGACCAATGGAACAGATTAGAAGATGCAGCAACATGTCCAAACACTCTCAGTCAGCTTATCTTTGACAAAGGGGCCAAACAACCTCGCTGGAAGAAAGACAATCTCTTTAATAAATGGTGCTGGGAAAACTGGCTCTCCACATGCCAAAGGTTAAAACTAGACCCATATCTTTCCCCATGCACTAAGCTAAAATCAAAGTGGATCAGAGATCTAAATATTAAAACAGAAACACTAAATCTATTGGAAGATAGAATAGGTAGAACTCTTGAAGACATAGGTGTAGGCAAGGACCTTATGAACAAATCCACAGTTCCCAGGAAATATCACAAAGAATCAACAACTGGACCTGATCTTATTAAAAAGCTTTTGCACAGCAAAAGAAGCCACCAACAGAGTGAAGAGACAACCCACAGAGTGGGAAAAAAATTTTTGCCAGCTATTCCCCTGACAAAGGACATCTCGAATATATAAAGAACTCAAAAAAATCAGACCCCCCAAATTTAAAGACCCAATCCAAAAGTGGGCAACTGAAATCAATAGACACTTCTCAGATAAAGAAGTAGAATAACAGATAGACGTATGAAAAAATATTCAACATCACTGGTCATTCGAGAGATGCAAATTAAAACAACCCTGAAACTCCACCTCACTCCAGAAAGAATGGCTATTATCAACAAATCAACCAATAACAAATTCTGGAGGGGCTGTGGAGAAAAAGGAACCCTTCTCCACTGTTGGTGGGAGTGTAGACTGGTGCAGCCACGATGGAAATCAGTGTGGAGATTCCTCAGGGAACTAGGACTAGAGATTCCATTTGACCCAGCTATCCCCCTTCTTGGTATCTTCCCACAAGAATTAAAAGCATCATACCGCAGCAATATATGCACACCCATGTTTATAGCAGCACAGTTTGTAACAGCTAAATCGTGGAAGCAGCCCAAATGCCCATCAACAGCAGAATGGATAAAGAAAATGTGGTTTTTTTATATAATGGAGTACTACTCTGCTGTAAAGAATGATAAGCTTGAGATATTCCTAGGTAAATGGATGCATCTTGAGACCATACTCTTAAGTGAAATAAATCAGACACACATGTTTAAATACCACATTCTCTGGTGTGAGAAACTGAAAGTGTAAATAAAGACTAAAATGTAATATATTGGGAAAGGGAAGAAAATGTCCAAATGGGAAAGAGAACAACAGAGGGGGAAAGGAACAGAGGGACAAGAGAAATAAGAAATGGAAGGAAAAATGGAAACAAAGCTTTTGTAGATAGGGAGGGAGGAGGGGGTGAGGGGAGGGGAATGAGAAAAAGAGAAGCAACAAGATATGTCATGTACAGGTACAAATCCCCTATGATGAATGTTATCACTATGTACATCGAAAATGTACCATTAAAATAAAATTTAAATTAAAAAAAAAAAGATGCTCTGCTAGAAAGTTCATAGCGCTCGGCCCAAGAAAAACCTGCTCCCAAGGAGATATTCCCAGACTCCCTCCTGTCCTCACTCTACTTGGCCTTTCTCAAACCCACTTCATCTTGACCTGCATTGAGAGCATCGGTGTGAGATGCTTTCACATGGTAGTGAAGACACATGGGGGTGAAGTAGGGAACACGGAGACACTTCTGCAAGACTCCTGATAAAGTGACCAAGTGAAGTGTGTGTGCACGTTTGCATTCACACACACACACACACACACACACACACACACGGAAGGGAAAGATCTTTTCCTTCTATGGAGACACTCTATAAGAGCAGCTGAATGAAATCCTGTCACAGAAATGCCACCTGACTCCATCTGTCCCCAAAAATGTGTATCTCCTGGTTAGAGGAGACAAAGAGAGGAAACCTCATAGTTCTCCTGGCATCTCACAGAGTGCGGTCACCTTCACACCCAGTTCCTCTCTTAAGGAAGGGGAGAAAAAAAACTCATCCTCCAGATGTATCAAAACCCTTTTATTTAGGGAAAGTCTAAAATTCCTGACTTTCAGACCTCCCCAAAGGATCGTATGGTTGAAAGAACACATTTTTAAAAACACTAATTCACGCTTTGAGTTTTTCTCCACAGCAGCAAGTCTGGGACAGATAGTGTTTTGCTCCAAGTCTACTCAAATGAAAATTTGTTTGAACATATCTCAGACCCAAACGACATCTCCGGCCCCAAATGTAAGCTTCAAATGGCACCAAGGTAAATACTGCATGTTTTAATAGTCTCTGTCCAAAATAAACATTTGAAAAATCCCAGAAGTTTTAGTTTCCTGAAGTAAAGAAAAATCATATTTCCAGCTGTCATTGGAAAATATCACACAAAATCCCACATTTTTATCTTCTCAAATGTTTTTACAATTACTAAATACTTAAAGGACTATTTTCATTTGTTTTTATGTTGGTGACTGCTCGCAGAGAAAGCGATTACGTCAGGAGCACTAAGGTATTAACACAGAACACATAGGGCTACAGAAGAGGTCCTCTTACTTTCCACCCTGCTTCAGGGTGAAGTAAGAGCCCGATATAACTGTCCACGTGGTCAGTAAGTGTGCCAAAGCGCAAGCTTTTGTCTTCACTTTTGAGAATGTTTTATAAACACATGGTGATCAGCATATGCTGACTTTGAGAAATATTAACTGCGAAATTGGCAGCCACCTTCAGCATTTGCAAAAATCCATATGTTCGTTAAATTACTTTATTTATGGGACTTGGGGATTGGCTTTTGTTGTTATTGCCACTCGCAGTATTTGAAAGCAATTTCTGTATCTTGTCTTCTTAACGCTTTGGGCCTCTTTTAGAGTTTTAATTGAAAGATAGAAAGTCAGTTTCTTTGCTAAAATTCATTTATGTCAAGATTTTGGAATGTTTCCTCAGGTTTGCAAGAGAGTTTAGCATTAAAACTTTTTTCATCATTTAGCAGTTTTGCACAGTTTGTAAAATACATAAGAACCGTGGTACGTGATTGTCCTTTAATGACCAGAAAAGTATGTATATTTTAGTAGATATAACATAGATAATCCCTCATGATTTGGCAATGTGAAGTCATAGATCTACAAGAGACCTAGAAAGGTTATCTAGTCCCAATATTTGCCTTCAGAACTTTATGGACCACCACAGAGAAATGAAATTTATTCTATTTTTAAAGCCCATCCCAGGTTCCAGCTCCTTGTTTTAGCATTTAGAAGCCTTTATGGTCAACATATATGTATTTCCCTATTGTCTTATTTTTTTTCCAAATTTCTTCACACTCATTACCTAATTAAAAAAAACAAAAACAAATGCAGATCATGTGGGGCTACTATTTCCACTTTATAGATGGACATGCTGAGACACAGGAGTTAAGTAGCTGGCCTCCAGCCTCATTAGAGATATGAGTCACACTTGGGAGTGGGAACACAGTGCCACAGCCTTCATTCCTGAGCTGTTTCCTCAGCCCTACATTCTTCTTTAATATCTCCAAAAGCAAAAGCAAAAACAATCCCATCGGAGGTACCAAACCATGGTAGTCAGACGGGCACAAGCCAGTGGCCACTGCTGAAGGAGATTCCCCACCTGCTGAGCAATGCACATGTCCACTTGTACAGACACCAGGCTTTTGTTTGGCTCACTGCCTGACTGACCCTAGGAAAAATGAAAGGCAGCTGTCCACAGAAAGGATGCACTCTGCACTGTTTGAACTCCAAACATGAACAAGGAAAATTCAGGTACTAGCAAAATGCAAATCCCCTAGTTGATTTGCAGCAGGCAGCGCACATGAACCTGGCTGACTCTGTCGCTATTGTTCTCCTATCGGTACCCCTGGACAACTTTAATTAATATCAGAAACAGCACAGGAAACATCCTTTAATTATCCCTCTTATGTTTAGAGAAAATGTAGCTTACTAAAAACAAAGTAAGCTGCAAGTCTCTGAACTTGAGTGTTATCTGTGTCTTTTGGCTTGCTAGGGTTTTGTGTTATCGCACATGATAATTTGTCTTCAGTGATACCCTTGATGAAATTAATTGAGCTTTAGGCTAGCATACATTTCCTTTGCTGATACTTTTACTCTTGGCAAGGTCTTATCTGGGCATTTAGTCCTGTTCTTGTCTGGTTCTGTCTGCTGAGATTCAATAGCTGCAGGACTGTTGTTTTAAACAAAGATGTTTACTTTTGTTATTAATGTAAAATTCAATTCACTTCCCCTTTTTATCTTCCCATAACGCAGAGAACCAACTCCCTTTTTTTCTTTCTTTTTCTGACAAAGATGACAGTTTTGGGCTTTGCTGCTCGGTTTCCTTAGAAACACCCTACCAGCCCTTTCCAAATACATCATCAGAAGGAGAGAAGCCATTTCAGACGCTCCTATCTCTACACTTGGCTAGAAGTCAATTGATATCTAACTTCAAGGTCCTAAACATTTCCTTCTATTTTTTTTCCATCTGTATTAATTTCTTTTTTCAGACATTAAAGTAATACATGCTTATTGAAAAAAATTAAAAATGAAAATAAGGTCTCTCCCATCTACACCCCAACATCACCCATTTTATATCATTCTGAGCACTAAAATATTATTTTTGAAATGTTTTTGTTCACGTAAGTATATTGGTGTATGTAGGACAGATGAATGGATGGATACATAGATTTTATACTAATGAAACCACACTGTGTCTACTGTTCTGTGGGTTTTTTTTTCCACATATCAATTTGTCTTGGACATTTTCCCAAGTATTTTTTGGTTTCAGTGTTTTTTTGTTTGTTTGTTTGTTTTTGTTTTTGTTTTTGGTGCTGGGGATCGAACTCAGGGCCTTGCTTTTGCTAGGCAAGCACTGTACCACTTGAGCTAAATCCCCAACTCCCCAAGTATTTTAAAAAGTTAGTTAGTTCTTTATCGATAGTGATTTTCTTCCCAGTAGTTTTGTTATTATAAAACAACATGAAGCCAGATGTAGTACACACCCCTGTAATCCCAGCATTCTGGGAGGCTGAGTAGGGTGATTGCACTTTTGAGTCCTGCCTGGGCAATTTAGCCACTTAGCGAGACCAATTCCAAATAAAAAAATACAAAAGGGGCATATGGCTCAGTAAGAAGAACCTAGGATCAATTCGTAGTACTGGAAGAAAACAACAACAATAACGACAAAAAAAAAACCAAACAAGCAAACATGAGCTTATTCAGGTAAATCTATATATCTCAAAGTAGCGAGTTTTTCGGATCTTTAATATTTCAAAGTAGTATGTTTACCAAATAGTCTGTTTTTCCATGATGATTTTAACATTCATCATTGTCATTTCTTAAACAATGTACATGTCTCCTGTGAAACCATTGTCTATGATGGTGAGCAGAGTGTTGACTTTATATGCTACAGATAAGCCCTCATTTCCTTCCACTTACGCACACCTAAGTACATAGCGAGAAGACACACGTGTTCAAAGGCCCTAAACGGCACCACAGGGTCACCCAGATCTCATCATTAGCTGTTAAATGGCAGCAGCAAGCAGCAGCAGCTTCCAGCCTCTGCCCGGGTTGAGACTGAAGGCTCACTCACTGTATGCTGTATGTATAGTCCTAAGAGAGTACGAGCACCAGGAGCAGCTGAGAGACCACGTCGTCTAGGCATGAAGAGGCATACTGCCTGATGGCTTTTAAAAATGTTTCTTCCAGAGTCATCTACCTCTTTAAAGAATGGCTTTGTCTTAGAAATCTATTTGATTTTATACATTGACATGATTTCTTGTCTATAAGAATCCATGCTGCTCTACCTCAATAATCCCATCACACATTTTCCCTGTGCCATCTATAGACGCCTTTTCTGCAGTGTGTATGTCATCTTTATTGTCACTATTATCATGATTGTCTTGATTCAGAAGTACTTCTATTATTTTACCATTGGTCAATGAATGAGTGAATAAACCTCATTATTAATGTAAAATTTTTTTGTTATCCATGTCTTCCAGGTTACTGATGGACTCCTAAGGCGTATATGGATATATAAGGAGGTCATTTTTTGCCTTACATGACGGACAAAATCTCTCAAATGCACCACTTATTCATCACTATAGAGGTTACAAGAGGATGCACAACTGAGTCTTCAGTCACTAAATTCCAAATCTTGGCAATAACACACAACATTCTACATATTAAGCCTCTTTGCAAAACCTTCCCACCCATGTCTCTATTCACTGCTAGCCTCCTGTTCAATAAAGTTCTTTTCTATTTATTTTTCATTGATCTAAGGATACCCTGGTCACTTGGCTGAATTAATGGAGTCACATTTGGGGGAAAGTACATAGGACAGATTTTAATTTTGACGAGAATCTCAGGTAGAAGATGAGCAGAATAATTGGCAAGAAATAAAAAAATCTCGTAGTCCTCATCCAGTCAGGCTTATCTGTGCTGTGCACAAGCTTACCTGCCGGTATGAAACATTTGTGAGCCAAATAGAAAACATGTTCCTGGTGATCAGGCCCTTTTGTTATCATAATAATGGACTAGCATGGAAATCACTCCCTCGAAGTGTGGAGGGTGCAGGATTTGGGCCATCACAGCAAGTTTACACTGAGGATCACCTGCTGCACCAGCACACTCCAGCACAGTTATCCTGCCCTCGGCCTCCTTGACCCCTGTAGGGGCTGCCTCATCAGTGGCCAGTGTCCCTGTGGAGCAACAGTGCTAGAAGAGTGATATTTCATCAGCTTTTTAAACTCATTCTGGTGTCAGATTTTCATCAGCAATGACTCCTGCAAACTTGTCAATGATTTTCTCTGTTGCTCCATGACCAGCAGATGCTGTCTAACTACCAACCTTGAAAAATTTAATACCAAAATGTAATACCATCCTTTTCTTAAATTTCTGCAACCAGCCTATTGAATATTCATGGTTCCCTTAAAATTTCATTTCCCTGTGTGGTAGACCTAATATGGTCAACTTGAGCCAGAACGCCCAGCCGGACTGAGTTGGTGTGATGCTGGGTGTACGAGATCCACCTGAGGGTTGTTGCTGATGCATCATAAGGCAGAGTGGGAGCCAAAGCTAGTCGGCAGGCTGTTTCCCAGGAGAAGCTCTGCTGCGGCTGGTTCTTCTGAAAGGAACTCGGCTTTCCTCTTCGAGGAAGGAGCTCGGGGCCTTGCTGTCGTCGAGGATGGCTGCTGTTGCTTCGGAGGAGCTCTGGTTGTCATCTCTGCTGCGAGCATCATATCCTGGTTCCAGGGAAGATCTTTCCAGCCATCATGTGCAGACATGGATGTATATGGGACAGTGCTGTGGGCTTCCAGCCCTCAACTGGATCTTTTGGGTCTCCAGTGCCTACATGGACATTCAGCATCTTCTGCATTTGACTTCTGGGTGAATATTGTAATCTATAAATGTCCCCTATTAAATCTGCTCTCTAATGACCATTGGTTCTAGTAAATCTAAGACACACCATGACAGATCTTTGTGCATTTCATGATCGGCATACCATTCTATGGCACATAATCACTGAGATCCGGATGGAGCCACTTCCTCATACATCAAATAAGATCTTCATTTAGAGTTTTATATAGCATTTCTCTATCTCATTAATTTGTGTGTGTCACTTTCAGCATAGGTCATCAACACTTTATCCTTTTGTTTCTTCAATTCATCTATGGAGGTCATTCTCACACTATATTCTTCTGTAAGATAACTCACACTTGTATTTCTGTGCAGTTTCTCCAAAAGTTTGACTTTCTGTGCTATAGATGAATGTAAATGCTTCCTCTTTTTCTTGTCACTGTTACCGATAGGGGCATCTGTAGGCCTTCTTGACATTTTCAAAAGTATCATCACACCACGAAGCAGAGAATAAGCAAAAAACACAGTGATTCATGCATGTAGGTATTGGCCATAGCACAGCATCATGGAAAATCTGCTGACTTATCTGACCACGCACAGGCCATTTGTTATCTTTGTGGGTGTGCTTGATACATTGCAGCTGAGTATATTGGGAGGATCGTCTTCCCCTAGGGATGCTGAGTAAACTGCACGGTGTGCACCTGTGTTCTGGCTGTGACCCGTCTTGAGATCAGGTGTGAAAATTTCCACTCACGGCACCGTATCACTGTCCAAATGGTGCAGATTTTGGAACATCTCAGTTTGAGATTTTTGATTAGGATGCTCAACGTGTATTTCAGTTAGAGATTATTTTGCTGCAAATATCCAAAACAGTTATCCAAACTGATTTAAGCAAAAAGAAAATGTGGCTTGTGTAACTGAAAAGTCATAAGATTGATGCAGTTTGGTTCAGGCTTTCAAATGACCACACTGAGATTCAAGTTCTTTCCATGTCTCTGCTTCAGGCACCTCAATCTTGGCTTAAAAATCAGTCATTCTGAAAATATTAACTAGGGGCCAATTATCTGCCAGGAACTACTCTCTCTCTCAGTGCTAGGAAAATGGTTTCCAATCAAAGTACTTACTTTCATGAGAAGTACATCCCAATGCTTCTGTTTCAGGTTCTGTGCAAAAGCAGTATGGCTACCTACATTGCTCAAACTACAGCCTCTTAGGTGCAAGACCTGTGGAAAAGCAAGGATTCTCTACCCTTCAGTGTTGGGACATCATCCTGATCTGAGCTGATCATGTAGTCAGGACTTTGGAATATCATTGTGCCTCCAGCTTAGGTCCAACATCTACATGTGGCCCTCAAAGCATACCCAAAGTGCATGGCCCAAAAGAGGGTAGTAGCCAAGGCAATTGGATTGCTGTTAGCAAAAGGAAGGAGAAAGAAAACCAAATCCAAAACCCCACAAAATCTGTCATAGGATAGATGTGCTCCAGATTTTTTAAATTCAAGAGTGAATGTTAAATTTTATAAAATGTCATTTGAATTTCTATTGAGAGATTGCATCATCTTTTTCTTTTGACAATTACTGTGATGAGTTCTATTGATGAATGTTTCAATATTACATTTTTCCAAGAATAAACTTGGTTGTCCATGGTATAATTATTTTTAAAACACATTGGTGAGTTTCAGTTCCTAGTGCTTTGCTCAGGATTTTTACTTTCACGTTTATAAGATTTCTTTGACAAGGTGTTGATTTCAATATTATGTAGGCTTTATAAAGAGGATTTGGACCTTTTCTCCTCTCCCTTGACTACATTTTGTAAATGTTTCAAAGGTACCAGAATTATCAGTTTCTTGAAAGTTTTGGAGGGATTATTGGCACAATTGTAGCAAGAATATGTTATTTATAATACACATCAATTTTTGAACAACTCTTCGATATTTTGCTATTTTCCACATTGCGAGTCCTCCACACCCAAAGTAGAGCTACCATATTTTCCAGGTTGCCTATGATGAGACAGGAAGTAGACACATGACCTAGGTTTCATTGATCAAAGGCAACGTAAGAGGTGGTATTAGAAGTGAGCAATGTGAGGGAGGACACCTCGACCAGGAGCTGGAGTGCCAGGCAGGAGTGCTGTCAGAAGCAGCCGCTGTTTTCCTAGGGAACTGTGGCCAGCCACAGGAGTAGTCCACTCCCAGTTACATTGTTCCTATCTGCATAGCACCATAGCCTGGCTCTGCAGCCTTCCTGGAGTTTCTGTAAGTTGCCTGATATAATCCACAAATCTCTTCGTGCTTCAACTAGCCAGTGTGTGTTGTTTACACTGAATCGGTAAGTGTCGGGGTAAAAAATTGCATGCAGTAGATCCTCAAGGAAATAAGAATATAGGATCGATTACTCAACATGGTTGAAGAAAGGAACGAGTAAAATAAATATAGAAACAAACTAAAGTAATAAACAAATTACAGGGTTCCTAAACTTCTATGTAACCACCATCGTGTCTAACTAATAGAACTTCACATGGCACCACCCTGTGTTCTGTCTCTTCGTCTCCACAGTAGTCATTCTCTTGACTTCTAATGCCAAAGATAGGCTTGCTTTTTCACACCGTATAGAAAGTAACTCATACACTACTCATATCCTACTGTGACTAGTTCCTTCATTTAACATCACACTGACGAGATTGATAGATGTCATACAAGGTCACATTCATGGTCATTACCTTGTGGTATTCCTTCGCATGAATATATAATGATATTTTTCTATCCGCCATACCAGTGAGGGCTATGTAAGTTGTTTTCAGTATGTACCTATTATGTGCAATGTTGCAATGAACATTTCTGCACATGCCTTTTGGAGCATACTTATATTTATTTCTTCTATGCAGGCATGAAATGTTAGGATGTAAAATACACATAGGTGCAGCATACAGAGATAATACCAAAGGGTTTTCCAAAGAGACCATGCCAATTTATACTTTTACCATCAATGTATAAAAGTTCTAGTGGTGCCATATTTTTCTCTTACCAAGCCAAGCATCAGTCTTTTAAATTTTCGTCACTTAAGAAACTGTTAGTTGTTCTGATGAAAATGTATTGATAGCTCACTGTGGTTCCATTTGCTTTTGTCTGGTGAGTAACGAAGTAGAGCACCTTTTCATACATTGATCTTCTCTGAAGTGACCATATTTCTTGCCCATCTCTTTCCTTGGCTATTTGCCTTTCTCCTACCAAAAAGCAGGACACAAACCTTTTGGTTATATTTGTTACAAATATTTTCTTTTACCCTAGGAATTTTCTGGTCATTCTCTTAACAGTGTTTTTTTTTTTCTTCTTCTTCTTCTTTTTATTTTTTGTTTTATGACTAGTGTTCTTAATTTTAACATATTCCAATTTGTAGTTGAGTTTTAAGAAAATGAGGACCTGGCTGGCAGGATGAGGATGGGACTCTGGCAAGCTACAGCAGGCATAGATCGTAGTTAGCTTATGAATAGGCAGCTAGCAAGAGAAAGGGCCTGAGAGAGAGTTGGGTAATCCGCCACACTGATAAGAATGAAAAGCGTAAACAGTGAACTATAACATGGAATGCAGCCTCACTCCTGAATCTCCAGAAAATTAAAACGCAAAATAACAGGTTTCTTCTTTAAAATCCCAATTTCCTTTAAACCCTACATGTTGAGTAACTGGGTTAGAGAGCCTGAGTTCCAACTGGTCATTTTAAATCAACTGAGGTACTTGTGATAGGTGGTCACTAAACAATTGGGCAATTCCTGGTCTCTGCTTATCCATAAAAAGTTCTGGGTCAAAGAGTGATGTGAACAGGATGGAAACCATCTTATGCTTCTGTCTGGTTTTAAAACTTACTTTCTGAGTTTAAACTTGCTTGTGATCTGTGTGATAACCATACAACCTCTGGGCCTCTGAGATAAATTGTGTGGTAACCACCTTGCCTGCGTGCCAAACTTATCTTGTGAACCCCTCTTGAGAAACTTAGGAAAAATATATTTTCTGAGATATATATTTTTACCATAAAGAAAAACACGTTTTTATGACCATAGGATTAGCACATGCCTGTACACCACTATAAAATTAGAGCATGTCGTTTGTGTCAAACTCCCCAGGGCATCAAGGACAGACCTGCTGGCTGCTCTTTGGCTGGGTCTTCCGGCAGACTTTGCCTCAGGTATTTCTCTTCACTGAGCTGCCTGACGACCCGCTCTGCTCTCTGGTTGTACCTGTCTGGGGTCTCTGGATTGCGGCAATCTGGATTGCCATGACTCAAATTGCTGGGAGTCCAATCCCAGCGGCTCTCAAGTTGCACACTGCCCACTGCACTGCCCTGCCCCGTGTTCAAGCCCAGGGCGCCCTCGATGCCCTTCTGCATCCAGCCTGTGCTGTGGGTGAGCTCCCCTTGGTCTTGCTGTGAATGTGGTAAATAAGCTTAATAAGCTGTTGCATTCGGGAAAATGGCTCAACTCGGGATCTTTGTTTGGCAGATGCACCGACTCCCTCTGGCTCCTGTGACCCCGGGGTGACCCAGAGAGGGTCCTTTGGCCTCCACAGCAGCCCCCAGGTCTGCTCAGGACAAGGAGCCATGTGGCAACCTCCTCCTCAAGGCCCTGCCTGGAAATCCAGGAGCAACAGTAGCACCTCAGTTCACGAACTTAATTCTTTCCATGATTCTGCTTGCAAACCGTATTGGACAAGGGCCTAGTGAAATTCCCCATAAAGTCAACACTGAGCCTTGCCATTAAATCTGATTCATTCTCATCCATCCTACGCAGCTCTAAGAGAATCTTTCATATTCACAGGACTATTGTAGCCATAAATCAGAACACCAGCTGAGCATCTAGTTTGATAAATTATACTACAGCTTGAATTCAAAGAATTTATAGGAACTTGTGTGTTCATCAGCAGACGAAGTTATAGAATTGATTGGGAAAGGGTTAGACCCTGAAAATTGAAATTGTGATGTTTCAAAGGATTTAAATGATGCAGGGAAGCAAGCAAGCCAAATCTCTAAACACCTAAATTTCTTAGAGTAGTGCCAACGCCAAGTATTATTTCTGATAAAACTGATTTGCTAAAAAGAGTCTAACAAACTCATATAAGGTGGCTACTTTGCATACAGAAGCTGACTAATGTTCTTCGTGGTCCACTCCTACTGTTACAGCCACCCAGCTTGCATCTGGATTTGGACATCCCACGGACGCAAGGGGAGTTTCATTTGCCAAAATAATTCTAAGTGTCCTTTTTTTTTTTCAGTCCATTTAAGGATAGATATTAGTTATTTTTCCTTCTATAAGGTTTTTTTTCCTTTATATTTTTCAACTAATTTTATTGGTGCGCTTTAGATATATACAGCAATCACGTTCACCATAGGGAATTTTACCTGTACAATAATGTATCTTGATTCTTCTTTTTTCCCTAACCGGCTCCTCTCCCATCAATCCCCTTTCTCCTCCTTATTTATAAAAACTTTATTTCCATTTTTTCTGGCTATTCCTTTTTTTCCTTTTCTTTTCCTTCCTTTCCCCCTCCAGCCTTTCTTGTTCCCCTTCCCATTTGAATATTTTCTTCCTATTTCCCAATATCTATTATGGATTTGACACTTATTTACCCCTTTGGTTTCTCACACTGGAGAAACAATGTGATATTTAAACGTGTGGCTGATCTATTTCACTTAAGAGTATGGTGTAAGGTATAACCCTTTATCTAGAAATGTCTTGGATTTATCCTTCTTTATGGCAGAGTAGTACTCTATTATATTAAAAAAAAACCTCACATCTTCTTTATTCATTGGTTGATGGGCATTAGGGCTATTTCCAAGATTTAGCTATTACAAACTGTGCTGCTATAAACATGGGTGTGCATATATCGCTGTGGTATGATGCTTTTAATTCTTTTGGGACGATACCAAGAAGGGGAATAGCTGGGTCAAATGGAACCTCTACTTTTAGTTTTTTGAGAAATCTCCACATTGATTTCCACAGCAGTTGCACCAGTCTACACTCTCACCAACAGTGGAGATGTTTTCTCCATAGCTCTACCAGCATTTGTCATTAATTGATTTCTTGATAATAGCCATTCTTTCTGGAGTGAGGCGGAAAGTGTTGTTTTAATTTGCGTCTCTCAAATGACTAGTGATGTTGAACATTTTTTCATACGTTTATTTGTTGTATGTACTTCTTCATCTGAGTAGTGTCTATTCGTTTCAGATGCCCATTTTTGGTTTGGGTCTTTACATTTGGGAGGTCTTATTTTTTTGAGTTATTTATACATTCTAGATATTAGTCCTTTATCTGAGGAACAGCTGACAAAATTTTTTTTTCTCACTCTGCGGGTTGTCTCTTTGCTCTATTGGTGGTTTCTTTTGCTGTGAAAAATCTTTTTAATATGATAAGATCCTGGTTATT
The DNA here is from genome assembly GCA_004026905.1 of Hystrix cristata. Taxonomy (NCBI): domain Eukaryota; kingdom Metazoa; phylum Chordata; class Mammalia; order Rodentia; family Hystricidae; genus Hystrix; species Hystrix cristata. The sequence continues at coordinate 30,909 of PVJO010002995.1, forward strand.
GAGTCTTTGTAAAATTTCCTGTGCAACTGGGTTTTGTTCACAAAGTCTTTGCCTACACCTATGTCTTCAAGAGACATAGAATTCTACCTGTTCTATCTTCCAGCAGATTTAGTGTTTCTGTTTTAATATTAAGAACTTTGATCCATTTTTATTTTAGCTTAGTGCTTGGGTAGAGATATGGGCCTAGGTTTAATCTTCCACATGTCGAAAGCCAGTTTTTCCAGCACCTTTTATTAAAGAGGCTATCTTTCTTCCCACAAAGATATTTGGTCCCTTTCTCAAAGATAAGGTGGCTGAGTGTGCTTGGAGTTCTTTCTGCATCTTCAGAAGGAAGAAGAAAATGTGTGATGGGATCTCTGGGAGAGAATGTGGCCAGAAATATAGTGTAGGCAGTGCAAGGAACCAAGTATTCACTGGCAAAGGCATCAGTGGATTCATTGAGGAAGTACATGGAAATAAGATGGATGCTTGCATAGAAATCTAGAGTCTTGGTATCAAAATCTTTGTGCTGAATATTTATTTGGATTTGAATAAGAAGAGTCCCACAAATGTGATTGAGACAATTCACCAAAACAGAATTCACCCAAAATACAGCAAATAAATAGTATTTCTCATGTTTTTATATCAACCTCCAAACTGCCCCAGAATTAGAGTCAAGTAGATAATGTAGGCTTCAGCAGACCAGACATCTGCTCTCCGTCCTGTTTAGCTACAGGTACAAAAAAATACATGTTTGACCCAGCTTGTAAACAGTTTTATTTTTAGGAACTAAGTCTAGAATAACTCTTGCTATATAATTTTTATACTATATAATTACTATATAATTTCTATGGTCAGAGATTTGGTGCAGGAAACTGTAAGTGAATCCAGTTGGATGGGAAGAATAAATTATTTTAAGGGTCTGGTCTTGCTGCCTGAGGGTATCCTGAGATTCATCCAGACTTTCCAAGAACTAATCATAATAATATTTCTATAATGTTGTATGGCTTACCAAAAAAAAAAAAAGTTTCACCATGGTCTTATTTTGTAGCCACCATAATTCTATGAGGCAGAAATTAAGTTTACAATGTTGAAGGTAAATAAATTTCAAATCAGTAGCATGAAGCATATAACCATAGATCCAGCACTTATTAAGGATATTTCGTCTGAAAAACAACAGATGAAAAAGTGCATGTGGAAATATGGTAGACAAGTAAGAAGGTGTGCACTAGAGTTCAAGGTAGATACCATTAATTTCACTAATAATAAGTAACAACCCGAATTTGATAGCTTCACTAAAGACATTCTTGAATTATTTCAGGACAAACAGTAAGATTCAAAAGATTATACTTCAGAAGTGTCGGCACCACTTGGGTTTGTTGCCAACAATTCCCATAAAAGAAAGTCAACTCAGAGTTGATGCTGAAACTAGTCGAATACAAGCAAAACCACAAATTTAATCTTGCCAGTAGATGGATCTATTTGTTAGACAAAGTATAATTCTGCAGATGACATATTAACCTGGTCACCAGATTTACAATTAAGTCTTTAATTGCATGTGTTATGAATGGCTAATAACATCATTTCGGTGCTTCCTTTGACTGCCTTTCCCCACAGCAGGTCCTTGGCAAGGTGAACTACATAAATCTTTAATATTAATGATGTCTTCACTACTTTACGTACTCATTCAACCAATCCAACATGATAACTTAACCTTTTACACTCCTCGGTAATAGTTTTGTTTCTTGTTGGAAAGGCTGAAACTATTTTATTTTTTGGCTTTTAAAGAGTTATCTTGTCTATTTAAAAAAAAAATCCAGATTAAACATTATAGAAGTAGTGCACGTTGTAAGTCTTCTCATGTTTCTGGATTTTTTTCACTCAGCAGTTATATTTTTAGATTTTTCATTATGATGCAGGTAGATGTGATTCATTCATTTCCACTCTATTCACATAAAATAATACATTATTGGTTTTATTCTACCTCTGATTTATCTCTAGGTTTTGATTACTGCCAGCAAATGCTGCTGTGAAGATTTTGGTTTTGAGACAGCGTGCTACATGTGTTCACATGTCTTTGGGGACTAAGAAGTCAGCCTTCAGTATCCACAGGTTTCACATCCACAGAGCCAACTAACCACGAATTGAAATGATTCAGGAAATATCGCATCTACAATGAACTAAACATGTAAAGACCATTTTTGGTGTTCCCCCCCAAATTGTATAACAACTATGTATATTATCTTAGGCATTATAACTAATCTAGAGATGATATAAAGTCCTCTATAAGGGAGGATGTGTGTAGATTATATGCAAATACTGTACCACTTTCTATAAGTGACTTAAGTGTCTGTGGATTTTGGTATCCAAGATGATCCTGGCACCAATACCTCACCGAGGGACAGAACCTGGATGTGAAGTTGGTGAGTCACAGAGTATGTATGTTATATTCAGCTCTACTAGATAATGGCAAAGCATTTTCCAAGGTGATCGTGTGAACTGACACTCCTCCAAGTAGTGAATGAGAACACTAGTAGCTCCATATCCCCACCAATACTTGCTATTCTCAGGCTTCGGCATTGCTGCAAATGTAATGGCACACCATGGTGTTTCAGAGGCTTCAATATGCATTGTCCTGATTAGTACTGAGGTTGAGTATCTTTTCATATGTTTATTTACCTTTTGCATTTTTAAATCTATGTTGTATTGTCATATTTGCAATTCATTTTTTTGTGTGTTAGCCTTCATTTTTAATGTATCAATGCTTAGCCTATTTATTGAAATTTCCCTGTACCAAACAATGTTGCTGTTCCATCTGCCCCATCTCAGACTGATTCTTTAAATTTTTGAACAAGTGTGCCTCTGCTTCCATCAAACAGCTTCTTTGTAGAATATTGTCCTTGGTTTGCGGGAGACCACTTTGCCTATGCACCTGCAGAGCCCAAGAAGTGCCAAGAATTTATGTTATGTCAGGGTGGCCCTTACCAGGGACTGAGCATGCCAGATCATAAAATCACAGCTCTCTGGTCTTTGTTGGGACAATCCTGAAGCCTAAGTTATGCTCCGGTCCTTCTCTAGAGGGTCAGGCACCTTGCTTTAGACACAGATCTTCATGTTAGGATCTGCTTCTGAAAAACTCATGCTAGTACAAAGTTCTTTCCTCACTGATGCTTCCTCTTATTCATGTCCTACATCAAAGGTTCATGCACACAGTAGGTTATTTAGGAACTATCTGTCCCTCAAAAGACTGCACGTATTTGTCAATTTATGTACCCCTGGGACAAACCACATTGTCTTATTTACAACGATATCGTGAGAAGTCTTCATAGATGGTAAAACATACCTATACACATATTTTTGAGTGTTTTTGGATACTCTTGGCCCGTACAAGTTCAGAATCATGTTGTAAAGTTTAAAGAAAAATGCACAAAAACATTTTCATTTTTATGTATGAAACAGTTTGGGGAATTTGACATTAGGCTTCTAACTCATATACATGGATACCTCTTTATTTACCTATATCTCCTTTAATGACTTTCAAAAAATGTTATACATTCCTCCAATAAATTTTTATTAGCTTTTGTTAGCTTTGTTCCTGGCTACGGCATGGTTTTGATACTATCGTAGAAGTATTTTTATTCATTTTTTGGTTTTGTGTTTGTGTATAGGAATATTTAGTCAGCTTTTCATCTCCGTGACAAAAATACCTGAAAAAAACAATCTAAATGGAGAAAGGTGTACTTTGGCTCATGCTTTCGGAGGTCTTGGTTCATGTTGGCCGACTCCATTGCAGTCAGGCAGAAACATCATGGTGGTGGGAATCTGTGGCACGGCTAAGATGCTCACCTCACACTTGCCAGGAAGGGAAAGAGACTGTAACCTACTGCTTCTAGCTAAGCCCCACCTCCTAATAGCCCATTCAGCTATGAATTCATCAATAGATTAATTCAGACACGTCTCTAGGTCCCACTCTTGAACATTGTTGCATTTTGGACTAACCTTCAACACATGAGCGTTGGGGAAACATTCTAGATACAAAGCATAACAAGAAATAAATTGGGTTTTTATTAATTCTGCAGATACTTTAGGGAGTGGGAGCAGATTTTCTATGTACACAGTCATTACATTTGGTAATCATTTTTTCAGTTATCCTGTCCCATGAAGGCTATCAAAACTACAGCTCAATTCCACAGTTCTTTCTTTCTGATTGACAAATGTCCCATCTGCCAAATCAACTTTGAATACTGGGTGGATACTCTATGCGTTCTCATCTTCTGAAGATTTTGGACTTACAATTTATTGCTCCCTTGAGAGCTCTTTTGATTCTCTTAAAACTTTAAAAGATATTTACCCAACTTATAAAGTTGCTCTCAACATAAGGGTTGATTCACACAGCTTAGTAGAACCTCACTTTAATTTTCAGATGCTTAAATTTCACAAATGCAACCAACCGTCTGGTGAAGACAGAACTTCACCGGACAGAGTTGTGATATCTGTCTAAACACTGCGCACAGGGATCAAAGGGTAATAGTGAGGATGAGAGAATCTAGTCTGGAGATACTTGTGAGGAAGCGCCAACAGGATCTGCTGATGGCTAGAGTAAAAAACCAAGCGACAGGAAAATAATCGTAGAGCTTGGCAAGACTTGAGGCTTGAGCAAGGGGAAGCAGAAAGATGAGATGGGGAGAAAACTGAGCAGATTTTAAGGGAAAATCAAGAACTTGATTTTAAATATGTTAATTTTGATAAACCTGTAAGGCATCCAGCAGAAATACTGAGTAGGAACTTGGCTTCATAAACCCAGAGCTCAAGAGAGAGGCCGAGACCGGAAATACAAAGTTGACAGTTGCGAGCACATAGATGATACTCAGAGCCGCTGACTGAATGAGGTCCCTGGGTAGAGAAGGAGCCCTTGGACTGCTTCCTAGACCACATCAACAGTTACAATTTGGGGACAGAGGATGATGGCTTATAGGCAGGGTGACATCTCACAGGCAGAGCCCATGAGAGGAGTGAAAAACCTTGCAAGATTGGGTCTCAGAAGCCAGACGAAGAAAAGTTGACAATATCGGCTTCAAGCAAATAGCTGTGCAGAAGACTAAGGAAACACAGACTTTCGGAAGAGGGTGACCCATGAAATTTCATTACCTTTCGACGTGAACTAGCAGAGTCGTGAGGCTCAGAATTGCATTTTAAGATTTTCTTTTAGTATTTTATATAGTTTTAAGGATTGAGTGAGAGGAGGTTACCTTCTGAAGTAGAACAGTTTGGTATGAGCTTGGGGCTGTTATATAAAAACAAATTTAAAGAGTGAGACAAGTAGGTAGGAAGCAAGGAAAACTGTGTGCTTCCTGGCAATATTGCGGAACAACACTAGTATTTTTTTTTCTTTTTAAAAATTCCTCTGTTGATTTACACTAAATTGACCAAGAGGAATTTAAGAGTAATCAGCTTTCGTCTTGTTGGTGGTAGATGCGCTGTGACGCACTCAACAGCATGGTTCCATGTAGAGAAGAGCCAAGAAGCAGCATCTCAGACAGCCCAAGGGCCAGGCGACCTTGCTTTCATGTGATGGGGGAGCTTGTCGGGGAGGATGGATGAATCCTAAAGAAGGAAGGATGCTGGCGAACAAGAGAGAGTGGTGAGAGTCATCAGTTGAGCATGGATTTCCAGGTATGAGTGAAGGTAACAAGGCAGGAAGGGACGATAGGTCAAAAGAAACAAGAGAAAAGACGGCTCTGTCCTCATAGGACCCAAAGCACTTTTAAAAAATATGCAGTTTGACAATGAGTGCTTACTGCATTTCACTAAGATTTTTACAGAACTGTCTGGGTGTTTCAACACCTGCTTCACATGAGGGAAAATCCTCCTATAAACAACAGTGAGTCATCGGGGAGGCTTGTGAGCAAGGTGCTCTGGGGGATATGCACATTTTCTCCAGGTTTCCTTTGATGGACAGTGACTGAAAATAGACCCTAACCTTCTTTGCCCCAGAAACGTTTGCTGAAAAAGGGAAAATTCTAAAGGGAAAAAAACCAGAACACATATTATACACCTAAGCACATAAATAAATCCATCCCTTATGTATTTATGTAAGTGGAAAACATCGTAATTACATTTCCAAATGGCTTTTGAAACTCCCACAAATGTGTACTTAAAAAGTCATAGCTATGAGCAGAGACTGGATGGCTCATTAGCTGTGAGATAAAGAGCCATTCCCCTTGGATCCCCCATTCCAAGAAGGATGAGGCCAGAGCGATTTGACGAAGAGCAAAGAGGCATGCTTTGTGAATACGAGAGACCACAAAACCCACATTGCAAATTTTAGGATCATTATTCATTTACTCACTCTTTCAGCCAATCTTTATTGAGTGTCCATTATGTCACAGGTACATTTATAGCATAAGAGTTAGAGATATTAAAAGAAATAAAACACTACTTGGCCTCAACAAGCTGATCATCATACAGGGACAGAAGGGCAGATGAGCCCCTGTTATAGCGCAATGCCACGAAAGCTATAATGGAAAGTTTATAAGGAGCCATGGAAGCGCAGAGGAGAGAGAAAATAAAATAAATCGGGCAAATTGGGATGATGATGATGACAATGATGATAATACCCATATATTTCACGAACTCATTCATATGTGGAGTTTTAAAAAAAAACAAAATTCAATGTCACAGAAGTTGGGGAGAGAACAGTGGTACCAGAGGCCAGGGAAGGGATGGGGAAACGTTGATTAATGGGTACTAAGTAATAGATAGGTCAAGAAGTTCTGATATGATATAGATTGTGATTATCTGCTGACTACAGGCAACAATAATGTACCGTATGATTCAAAACACTACATGAAAAGATTTTGCAAGTTCTTCTCACACAGAAGTCACAAATGTTTGAGGAGATAAGTGTGCCTGATTTGAATAATTTGCAGTGTACACCTATATCAAAATATTACATAGTACCCCCTAATATGTGCAATTTGAAAGATTTATTGGTTAAAAATAATTTTTAAAAATGGCTTACATTTGAATAGCTCTAAATGATGTGACTGAAAAAGCAGCTTGGTTGAAACCATGCTAGCTGGCCTAAGTCTTAAATAACAAAAATCAAAATAACACCTGTTGATTTTTAAAACAGTGGCAATGCTGTGGTTCTAAATGGTTGTTTTGCAGTCCTTTACGGTTTTTCCATTTCTGGCCATTTTCGGAACTTTTTTCCTTATGTATTTTAAATATTCAATTCATGTTAGCCAACTACCCCCAAAATGAAACATTTAATTTACGGGACTACTTTAATGTGCAGCAGGAATCTCCTCTCCCAGGACAGCAGTCCCCGCCCACAGTCCTCACTTCCATCCCATGTGCCTTTGCTGCAGCGCTTTTGACAACCTCCCAGGATATCCTAGAAATTTAGTTTCAAGCACCAAACAAGCCACTCTTTGGACACTGAAGCGTGTGTTTCCATCTATCCCGTAAGCTCAACGTGACCATGTAGGACACTGTTTTTTAAAGATGCCTAATATGGACCAGAGGCATATTAATGACCATGAAAGCTTTATTAAATCATTTTATCTGTTTTGATATTTCCTAAACATATTGGTGGGTTTTTTAGCATTTGCAAATTTCATTTTTAATTATTAATTGATAATACATGGAAATACAATTGATTCTTTGTATTTATTTCTTGTCCAGTGACATTGGTAAATTTACTTACTAATTTAGAAAGACTTTTGGTAGTATCTGTTAGAATTTTTATTTACAAACTAATGTCATTTGTGGATAAAATGTTACTTCTTCCTTTCTGTCCTTTATTAAAGATCGTGATTACAGTATCGTACACATGGGAAACGTATCAAAATTCTCTATTTCTACCAATCCCTGGATTCCCGCTAATATCATGGCCTGGGTGTTTTCTGGCATCCGTGATCTCATTCCACAGAGAAATGGAAGCAGGTCACAGGTGGATTTGCCATTAGTTTGGCACCTGAAGGATGGAGAACAGTTACAGCACATTTTGACTGAAAGAACTCCTGGTTTTTGAACCAGGAGGACAGAGTTTGGAAAAACAAATATTTTCCTACCTATATTTTTAGACATTCTTTTTATTTTCTCATAAATAGAAGCCAGTAGATTCTATTTTATGTATTTGGAATTGTTTTTCTAAATCCAACCCTTATCAGCCCCCAAGATTATAGTATTAGGATGCCTGAGAGTAGTGTTTTTCTTCATGATTTGGGGGCATCCCTCTTCTTTGTCTTTGGATATTGTAGTGAGAAATTGTAAGGAGTCCCACTGGAGTTACTAAGACAGTTGCCTGAGGGTTTTAAATTTTAAAATATCCAATTCCTCAAGAAATAACAAAGTACTTAATGATAACTGTGATCTTAGCTCAACAACATACTGTTTTCATGACCTAAGTGCTCGCTGCTATTTCCCTGGCTTTCCCCCTTAAAATGAGTATACAGAACGTGTTTAATAGTAGAGCTGTGTGGGCGTTTTAGTCATTTTTTGCTCTCTTTCCTGGGCAAAGTGCTTGATGCCCTTTTTAGTTTAAAAATGAATGACATTCTGAAACAGTTGCCTATTGATAGAGGAAGCTTTAGCTACAGATGAATTGCTGTGTCCAATTACTGACTTGAATAAAGAAAAATAGAGAGCAAATGCAAAGTCACCTTAAAATGTGATTCAGACAAAGAATAATAAACAGTGCCATTATCCTCCTTTTAAAGAAATACACAAATGTGTTCAATATGCCTCTATTAGCACAACATAGTCTCAGATTTCAAATATACTTTCTAGTTCTTATGGGGCAACTGCCAAGCTCTCAATGAATTTATCCTCAAGAATCATATTTTTGTGTATTTTTACTCCAGTGTGTCCTCAGAAAACACCAACAAATTCTAAACCCCACTAATCCCATGGAAAATTGCTCAGGGCAAAACCATTACTAAAGCTCTCAAAGCAGCAAATATCGCCTGTGGTGGCCCAAGGTCCCCTCCTCAGTGTTTGCCTTAGAGTCCCAGCTGCCCAAGAGGCACAGCATTCCACATGTGGGAAGGAAGCAACAACTGTCTTCCAATACTCCCCAGCTACCACTGGGAAATTATGGAGACTCTCATACCTACAACGTCACGCGCTGATTTTTTTTTAAATGTGGCTGAGGTCTGCTGCAAAATATTATTTGAGACTTTATGTATTAGTAATGCCAATTCACAGGGATGGTTTACTATCCATGTATGTAAGTTAGGGAATAGGGGTGTTGAACTTGGAGAACTGGAAAAATAAATATGCCCAGGGTGACTGGAGCATGAGAGAGTTAGTAGCATCATGCAAACCTTAGCAATAATGTCAAAGATGTTGAACTTTATCCAAGGGCGCTTGATCCAAAGTGACAGATAATTTGAGTTATGGTCTAGCAATAAGAGGTAGATTGGAGTTATTCAGTAACGCTTCCAAACGCTGAACTGACTTGGGTCTTGCTGGCAAGTCCTGAACACTCGCTGCTTGTTAAATTCATATTCTCACTAGGGGATCAAAGAAGTGATCAGATGAACAAAAAAGAAAGAGATATTTTCAACATTTCTTTTACCACACAGAGGCCCTACACATGCCCAGACTAAATGAGAATCATCTTAATTTCAGCTTCCTTTATTATTTTTGTGGTTAATAAACCACATGGTAAACTGTGCCACAAGCTGACTATAGAAAGTCTCACTTGAAAAGAGTTCTCTGATTTGATTTAAAGAAAAAAATTCTATGAGGCTAGATTGAAATCTCAAACAGTCAGAGTTCTGTAAACAGCAATTTGTTGCAGCCTATTTCAGAGGGTGTTTAATATAACTCATTGACATCATATATTTTATGTAGCCTTTAATGTAGCAATTCTCTACTATAAAAATAGCCTTAATGAGAAGTTAGGAAAAGCTTGAAATCATTCATTCTCAGGAAGGAGTAGAACTGAGTTTACTTGCTGAGTAAAGAACACGCCACTACAAAGAAAATGAAAAATCAGAATGCTAGCCATGCCGTATGGGAGATTTAAATATGTCATAGACTTTCAGATTTTTTGTTTGCTTGTTTGAAACTTAATTACAAACACATTTTCTGTATGGTTAGTACAGATGGGGCTTCATCTTCTCTTTCCTGCTAAAATTCCACCCACTTAGCAACTTACAACTGGTTTCTAGTGGAAAGGATTAGAATCAATAGCAAAAGGTCCAACATAAGGTTCTGAAGTGGTTGAGATTTCTCTGGACAATGCTTTTCATATTAATTGTACAAATTAAGGAGATTTATTGTGACATAGCCATACATGTATATAGCACGCAACGATCATATTCATCTACCTTCTACCCTTTCCACATCTCCCCCAGCACTTAGTTATCACTCTTCTATTTTAAGGTTGACTTCCCTCCCTGGTTTCCACATAGGAGAGAGAATATGTGGTACTTGTCTATCTGTGTCTGGCTTATTTTACGTAACAAGATGTCTTCTAGTTCTACCCATTTTGCTCCAAAATTTCACTCCAAGCTTTTATTTTTTTGTGGCTGTATGACCTGTATTATGTATGTATACCATATTTTCTTTATCAGTTCATCTGTTGATGGACATCTAGGCTGATTCCATGTCTTAGATATTGTGAACGGTGCCATAATACGAACACGAGCATGCAAGTATCTCTTTTATAGGCTGACTTCACTTCCTTTCGATGTATACCCAGGATTGGGCTAGCTGGATCATATGGTAGTTCTATGTTTAATCTATGTTTAATCATTGTAGTGTATTGCATTGAATCTATAGTGTGGGTAGAGTGGACATATAGTGTTTTCAATACTGTAGTGTTTGCACTAATTGACATTTCTACCAATGGCATGTGAGAGTACCTTCTTCTCTACATTCTTGCCAGCATTCATTTATTTTTAATTATTTATTTAGTTAGGTTTAATTGCCATTTTAACTGGTATGAGATGGTATCTCCTTGTAGTTTTGCATTTCCCTGATGGCTAATAATATTGAACATTTTCGTATATATTTATTGGTAATTTGTATTTCTTCTGTTGAAAAGTGTCTACTCAGATCATTTACCAATTTTTAATTGGATTACTTTTATGTTGTTTTAAAATTATTTATATAGTCTTGATATTAGCTCTTTATCAGATGAACACATAGCCGGTGAGTATTGTCTCCTATTCTGTAAGTTTCCTGTTTCATTGTTTGATTGCTTCCTTTGCTGTGCAGAAGTTTTTACTGTGGTGTTATCCCATTTGATAAACTTAGCTTTTGTTTACTATAATTTTGGAGTTCTACTAAGAAAATCATGTCTTACTTTAATCGATATCTTGAACTATCTCCCCTATGTTTTCCTCTAGAAATTTCAGAGTTCTGGATCCATTTTGAGTTGATTTTCATGCAGCGGCATCAAGTTTTCCAAGCACCATTTGTTGAAGGGACTATCCTTTCTCCAGTGTATGTTTCATAAGTTTACAGTATTTCTGGGTTCTCTATTCTGTTCCTTTGGTCTGTGTGTCTGTTTTTAAGCCAATACCTCGCTGTTTGGTTACTGACTCTATAGCATGTCTTGAAACAGGCACTGTGATGCTGCAGCTTTGATCTTTTCATTTAAGATTGCTTTGGTTATTTGAAGTCTTTTGTGGTTTCACATATATTTTAAGATTGTCTTTTTCTATTTCTATGGAGAATGTCATTGATATTTTGATGAATATTGCATTGAATCTATAGCATGGGTAGAGTGGACATTTTAGCAATATTAATTGTTCCTACACATGAAATAGGAGGCCTTTCTACCTTTTAATGTCTTCTTCAATTTCTTTCTTTAGTGTTTTGTAATTTCTGTAATAGAGACATTTCCTTAATAAATTTATTCCTAGATCTGCTCCCTTTCTTTCTTTTCTTCTTTCTTTCTTTTCCTTTTTTCTTTCCTTACTCCTCTCTCTTTCTTTTCCTTCCTTCCTTCCTGCGTTCCTTCCTTCTTTCCTTCCTTCCTTCCCTTTTTTCCTTCTTTTCTTCCTTTCTTTTTCTCTTTCTTTTTGGGAGCTATTGTGAATGGGATTGATTTCATATTTTGTTTCTCAACAAATCCTCCACTGATGTACAGAATAGCTACTGATTTCTGTATGTTGATTTTTTTGTATCCTGCTATTTTCTTGGGTTTATAATCTTGGTGGAATTTTTAAATTTTTCTGTGTTTAGAATCATATCATCTGGAAACAGAGAATCTGACTTCCTTCTTTCCCATTTGTATGCCCTTTATTTCTTTTTCTTGTCTAATTGCTCTGGTTAATATTTCTAGTACTGCAGTGAATAAGAACAGTGATAGCAAACACCCCTGTTCCTGATCTTAGAGGAAATGTTTTCAGATTTTCCTCATTCACATACAGTTTACTATGTTGAGGCATGATTATTATGTGATTCATTTTATTTACATCATGTATTATGTTTATTGATTTGTGTACATTGAATCATTCTTGTATTAGTGTAATGAAATGAAATTGATCATATTGTATAATCTTTTTTGTGTTCTGTTGAGTTCAATTTGCTAGTGTTTCATTAAAGATTCCTGAATCTATGTTCATCAGTGACCTTGGTGCACAGTTCTCTTCTTTTGCTATGTGCTTGTCAGGATTTGGTTACAAGGTAATGATGGCCTCAGAGAATGAATCCAGAAGTGTTTACTCCCTCTCAGTTCTAATAGAAAGCCTGAGAAGAACAGTGTGAATGTTTTCTCAAAGGCTCAATAAAGTCGAGCAGTAAAACCATTTAGTCCAGGGCTTTTCTTTGTTGGGAGACTTTTGTTACCGATTCAATCTTATTACTTGTTTGTTTTACATTTCTTTGTTCAATTTTGTCCATTTCTGCTAGATTTTCCAATTTGTTGGCATATGGTTTTTCATAATAATCCCTAATGATATTTTTAATTTTTGTAGCATCAGTTTTGATGCATCCATTTTCAACTCTAATGTTATTTGGACTCTCTCTCTCTCCCCCCTCTGTCTCTGTCTGTCTGTCTCTGTCTCTCTCTATCTCCCTCTGTCTCTGTCTCTTCTCTCCTTTCTTCTCCTCTCCCCTCCCCTCCCTGGCCCTCCCCTCCCCTCCCATCCCATCCCTCCTTCTTCTTTTTCTTCGTTGTCATCGTCATCATTGTCATCTTCTTCTTCCTCCTCCTCTTCTATTTCCTCTTTCTTCTTCTTCTTTCTCTCTCTCTTATTTAGCTAAATGTTTGTCAATTTTGTTTATCTTTGCAAAGAGGCAAATCTTTGTCTCATTGGTCTATAGTATTGTTTTGTAGATTCTATTCCAGTTATTTCTGCTCTAACTTTTTTATTATTTCTTTCTACCAATTTGGGGTTTGCTTTGATTTTGCTTTTCTAATTCCTTGAGATTTATCATTGGGTTGTTTATTTGAAATCCATATTTTTATGTAGGCACTCATTGCTATAAGCTTCCCTTTTACTACTTTTCTTTGCTATATCATACATGAATTGGTATATTGTGTTTTCATTTTCATTTGTTTCAAAGAATTTTTAAATTTCCATTTTCACTTCTTCAGTGACTCACTGTTCACTCACAAATGTGTTGTTCAGTCTCCATATATTTGTATAATTTTTAATGTTTTCTTGTTAGTGGCTTCTAGTTTCATTCCATTGTGGTCAGAATAGATACAGAACATCTTTTCATTTTTAAAAAATTGTTGCTGGGGATTTAGCTCAGTGATTAGAGTGCTTGCCTTGCAAGCACAAGGGCCTGAGTTCGATCCCTGGCACCACAAAAAAAAAATGTTAAAATTTTTTGTGGCTTAATATATCATCTATTCTAGAGAAAATGCTATGTGCTGATGAAAAGAATGGGCTATTTGCAGCTGTTGGATAAAATGTTCTGTAAACTAACTGTTAAATTTATTTCATCAATAGTATGGTTTAGTAATGCCCCTGGTGAACATGTTTTGTTTTGGACTGAATGATTTGTCTACTGATGAAAGTGAGATATTGAAATCCTCCACTATTATTGTTTTGGAGCCTTTGTCTCTTTTTGGTCTAATCATATTTGTTTTATAATATTGGATGATATTAGATACATATAGATTTGTAACCATTTTATCTTGTTGATACCTTGATCATGATATAGTGGCCTTCTTTGGCCCTTTTGTCTCTTAGTATATTTTGTCAGATGTAAGTGTAGATATTCCTGCTTTCTTTAGCATTCCATTTTCTTGGGATACCTTTTTCCATCCTTTAATTTTCAGTGTATATATCATTATTTATGAGGTGAGTTTCTTATAGCCAGCATACTGCTGGCTTTATTTTTAAATCCATTCAGCTAGTTTGTATCTTTTAACTGGAGAATTAAGATAACTTACATGCAGACTTATTATTAAAAGGTATGAACTTATGCTTGCCATTTAAATTTTTTTCTTCTGGTTGTCTTGAATATTATTTTTTCTTTTTCTCTTGTTCATCTTTGTGGTTTAATAGTTTACTATATTGATATTTTATATTTTAAATTTATTTTCTGTGTACCTACTCTTCTAGCGAGATTTGTACCTTCATGTGCTATCATGATGATAGTCATATTTTTCCACTTCTGGATATATGACTCTCTTGTAAAGGTAGACTGGTGGGCATGAATTTCCTCGTTTTTGTTTGTCTTACAAGTTCTTTGTTTCTCCTTTGATTCTGAAGGATACCCTTGCTGGGGTAGTAATCTTGGTTGCTTCAGGCTTCTCATCACTTTGGTTGTATTAATCAGTTTTCTATTAGTGTAACAAATATTTGTGTTAATCAACTTATAAAGAGAAAAGGTTTATTTTGACTCACAGCTTTAAAACTTCTAGTCTCTACATTTGTTGTTCCTGTTGCTTTTTGGCCAGCAGAACAGCAGAAAATCATGATAGGAGTGCATGATGGAGCAAAACTGCTCACTTATGGTGATCAAGAAGCAAAGAGAGGAAAAGAAATGGCTGGGATACCACAGTCATCTTTGAGCACATGGCCTCAGTAACCTAATGGCCTCACACTAGGTCCCACCTCTTGAAACTTTTACAAATCCCAATAGTACAGCTCAACAAGCGAGGCTTTAACATATAGGCCTTTTGGAGATTTAAGATCTAAACTGTGATACTAGAATACACTAGTATAGAGTTCACACAGTTACATTACCAATACCGTAGAGATGCATCACCCCCTAAACTCCCTCATGAACAAGTTAGTCAAACACATTTCCTGCCCTAGATTTTACCAAGTACTGATCTGCTTCCTGAACTTATTGCTTTGTACCTTCAAATAGGCCATATAAATAAAATTATAGAATATATGGCCTTTGAGCCTGGTTTCATTCACTCAGCCTAATATATTTGATATCCATCAATGTTATTACATGCAAGAACACTACTTCCATTTTTGTAACTGAATAAACTACCATTGTACAACTCTACCATAGTATATTCATTCATTTCCCAGGTGAAAAGTGCTTGCGTTGTTTTCTTTTTTTGGTGATCACGAGTAAAGATGTTATAAATGTTTATGTTCAAGTTTTTGTGTGAATATAAGTTTTTGTTTTACTTGAGTAAATACGTCCATTTACTTGAGTAAATGGAATTCCTGTATTGTAATTGTATGTTTAACTTGTATAATAAATTATCAAATTGTTTTTGCAAAGTGGCTATAATGCATTACATCCTCACCAGCCATGTGTGAGAAAGTACCACTTGTTCCACATCCAAATCAAATCCCAGTATTGTTTGGGATTTTTATTTTAGCTAGTCTCATGAATGTATAAGATATATCTCATGTGGTTTTAATGTGCATTTCACTGATGACTAATGAATGATGTCAATTATGTTTCCTAATTTAAAAATTTAATAGATACATAACTCTACATATTTATGGAATACAACATATTTCAATATATGTATACAATGTGTTATGATCATATCAAGGTAATTGGTACATTCACCACTATAACATTTATCAGTTCTTTGGCTATTATCAACAAATCAGATAATAACAAATGCTGGAGGGGCTGTGGGGAAAAAGGATCCCTTCTCCACTGTTGGCAGGAACGTAGACTGGTGCAGCCACGATGGAAATCAGTGTGGAGATTCCTCAGGGAACTAGGACTAGAGGGTCCATTTGACCCAGCTCTTCCACTTCTTGGTATCTTCCCAAAAGAATTAAAATCATCATACTGCAGCGATATATGCACACCCATGTTTATAGCAGCACAGTTTGTAATAGCTAAATCTTGGAAACAGCCCAAATGCCCATCCACAGCAGAATGGATAAAGAAAATGTGGTTTTTTTTTTATACAGTGGAGTACTACTCTGCTGTAAAGAATGATAAGCTTGAGATATTTCTAGGTAAATGGATGCATCTTGAGACCATACTCTTAAGTGAAATAAATCGGACACACGTTTAAATACCACATTGTTTCTCTGGTGTGAGAAACTGAAAGTGTAAATAAAGACTAAAATGTAATATATTGGGAAAGGGAAGAAAATGTCCAAATGGGAAAGGGAACAAGGGAGGGGGAACAGAACAGAGGACAAGAGAAATAAGAAATGGAAGGAAAAAATGGAAACAAAGCTTTTGTAGATAGGGAGGGAGGAGGGGGCGAGGGGAAGGGAATGGGAAAAAAAGCAACAAGATATGTCATGTACGGGCACAAATCCTCTATGATGAATGTTATCACTATGTACATCTAAAATGTACCATTAAAATAAAATAAAATAAAATTTAAAAAAATTTAACACTTCTTTCTGTTGAGAATCCTCAAAATCCTTTCTCTTACCTATTTTGAAATAAACAAGTAATGGTTGTTAGCCATAGTTACAATCTCTTCTTTTGAGTGCTCTTTCTGAATGAAGCTGCCTACATTCAAAAACAGTCTCAGTTTTTAGTGACAGCTTTATCTTTCTTTTAACATTTTTGATTGTGTTTTTATTTGAACCATGTTAACAAGCGTTAATGCCTAAACAAATCTCCTGTAGTTTTGTTTCCTGAAATCCCAAGCAAGAAATCAACGCTCTCTAAATAAGCAGAAACTAGCAATTAAAATTTTAACTCTGGGGCTGTTCTGGAGCTGATACCAGATATCAACTTGATTTATTTTATTGTATTTATTTTGAGACAAAGTGTCACTATGTTGCCCAAATTGGCCTCAAGTCCTTGAGTTCAAAGAATCATCCTACCTCAGCCTCCCTTGCAGCTAAGACTATAGGTACATGCCACTACACACAATTAGTTAGCACATTTTAAATGTTATAATGATATGAACTATTAAACTATTTAAAACCACTTCAAACAGCCACCCCCCAAAGAGGGAAAGGAAAAGACAGAAAGGGAAGGAAAGAGGAAGAAAGGGTATGGAAGGGAAGAGAAGAGAAAAACCGAATATGTCAACTAAAGCTAAAAATAGTCTCTCCCGCTTTACGATACCTCTGACTCTTGGTTACAGGCTTTTCAGAGCAATCTTTGACCGGAAGCATCATCGCATCATTCCTTTCATACAGAATGTGGGAGAGCAGAGTTCCTGGTTTCTGTGAAATTTTCTTATGGGTGAGTACTCTGCAACACCACCTTTGCCTTTCTGTTAGTAAAGTTTGAAAACTTTTTTTTATTAACTTAGTATTTATTTTACTTAAAACATTTTAGCTCAAATGATTAACTTGATTCAAACTCGCAACTGTTTCGAAGCCAAGGATGTTAGGAATGTTCATTATTCCCCTCGGGAATTTTGGAGCTGCTTCAGCCAGTTTAAGAACAGGATCTTGAAACACTAGCATTAATACTTGGCTGTAAAACTTGTTTTAAATGAAGTAATTTGAAAGGTCCATGTAAAGATATGTCAGTTTAACTAAGTTCTTAATGCAAGCCAAGCATGAAGTGTTGTATTTTAAAGTAAGAAAGCAGTCTGTTCTGAAAGGTATAAAGATTTGTTAGCTGGTTATAAAATGTGAATGTTTATTTGTTGTTCAGTTTGGGTTTCTATATTAACCTGCTATCCCCCAGAGCTGAGGCAAGGATTTGGGTAAAGATGACTTATTTGGGAATGTACAACAATGTTTATGGGAATAGACAACTGAGAAAAGAAAAATAGGGAGATAAAGAAATCCAACCCTTGTTACTAAACTAGCCACCAGGGAGGTCAATTTGGGATGAATCCTCTCGGCCAATTCTGAGGAGCCTGAAGTTCTCCAAGGACTAATGAATCTTCTGGAGGTAGTCTAACAATTTACCATCTCAATGGGATGACTTCCTTTGAAATAAATTTTTAAGTAACTCCACAAATGAATTAAATATTCTCTTCAATTTTTTATGATTAATATAGTACATTATTTCCACTTATAGGAAACTCAGGCATTTATATTTTATTATTCATTCAGAACAATTAAGTATTGTTGCACTGAGGAATTTATAACTCAAGCTTTAAAGTAACCTACAGCAGAAAAAAGTAGCTCTTGATGGCCTGCATCTATTTATATCTTTACTATTTACTAATTAACACTAATTAATGAATTTGTTCAATAACTATGTATCAGTAGCATTATATGTCTGGCATCGTCATGGTTGTTACAGAATTTTTAAAAACCAGGTAATTTCTTCTCAATATATGGAAATTGTAGTTTCCCTGGATAGTGTCTCTAACTGAAAGTTTAAAAATCCCGAAAAACATAAATGATGTGTTTTAATCTCATCCAACAATATACTTGACTAAGTTTCAATACACAGAGATTTGCCTGAAATTTGAAGTTCATCTAATAAATAGATATGCCTTCACTTTTGGTCTCTTTACCCAAACTTAGGTTGTTAGTAGTACTCAGAGTGACTACTGCAATCGCACTATAATGTCATCTTGTTGAGAGGTTTTCCCAGCTCTCTCTCTTCTCTGGTTAATAAATAAATAAGTAAATACATAAATGTTAAGTCCTGTATTATTCTGATTCTTCCTTTTCAGTTTGATTTATTGTTTTGTTTTCTGATTATATACGTAAAATGTGCTTGTTAAGAAAACTTGTAAACTACAAAAAATTACAGATGAAAACTATAATTTTCTGTAACTTTAGTACTTTGTTTACCTCTCTGCGGTAGCATTGACCACTTTTGGGAGTTCCTTGTGACAGAAGCGCACACGTCTAGCTTTGTATCCCGGCCCTGGGAAGTGTGTGCTACATCAGGAACTCTGAATTTTGAATAAGTGAATGAATGTGCGGTCATACCGCCTATGTGTGTACTGCATACGCATAATGACACCATATAATAATTAAATTTGTTTCCTAAGGTGAACATTATGCTCCCTAATTGCAGAAAGATGATCTAAAGTAATTGTAATACACTAGAAACTTGGCAAAATTTGAAAGACAGGATTGCATACTATCTGAGACTGGCATTATTCAGGTGGCCTATTATTTGTTTTTGTGGAGAATAAAACTGTGCATTAAGGTTGTGTCTCTAATAAGTGAATTAGATGTGGCATTATTGATGCCCTTTGATTCTAGAAAGGACTGGGAGGGAAATTAACACAAAACGGTCACTATTCTACATAAGATATTTGAAAAGAATGTCTTTTTTATTTTTTTGTGCAATATTAGATAGAAATCTAAGTAGTGTTTTCCATTTTCTTTCCATTTGGTTTTAATGAAGAAGAAAAATTTCAATTGTATAATTGAGCAAAAAGTTGACCATGCGAAGAATTTGTACTTGAAAGTACATCTTTCATGCTCCACACAGCCTGAAGGAACCTGAATGAAGCCTCTACCATCAAACTGTGACAGAACTGAGAAGCAAAACACTTTGGTGAAAACATTTTCTTTCAACTCATGATGAAATTCAATTTCCTCTTGGTGAATTTGGAATACTTCAGGGCATAGTTTTCTTTTCTGGTGCAGAAAATATACATTGGTGGGTAAGAGAGTCTTTCTCTATCTAAACACTCCCAACTGTTTAGAAGAGCATTGACATTACAAAGACGTAACAGATTTAAATTGCACAGTAAGCAAATAATTATTTTAAAAGAATTAGAAGATATGATTTGTTTGTCTGTCTCTTCTTTCTTCTGAGTATTTCAAAGCATTTCATGGGTGAAGTAATCACTTCTTACTGTCATCACATGGCAAAGTATTCATAAGATGTGGGGCCTTTGCTCAGGTAGCTAATGGCTTTGAAGGTGAGAGGCAAAATGGCAATCAGCTCAACCCACACCTGGGCACGGAAGGTGAGGTAGACATCCGAGTTCATTATTGAAAGGGAAAATGAATACTAAGCTGCTAAACTCAATTTCCATGGAGAATTAACTCCGTAATTTTTAGGGATTCCAGTTTCACCTTCACTACAACTTGCCAACGAATGGGAAAGGGAGGGGGAGTTGCCAATATCAAAAGAGATGAAAAAGGTTTAAGGGGGGTTACGCATTACACAGATGGGTAATTTGCATGTTGAGCCATCGAATGTGGAATTGGCTCAGACATGCCGCAGCACGGTTTCTAGAAATCTAATGTTTCAGTTACTGGAAAGAATCCAATGATCTAATCCTCTCATAGTGTCAGGTTTCACTGGTGAATAAGTCAATACATAACATAGAATTAAGAAACTCATTAATTATATGGTCATAAATTTGAGAGTGAAAAAGGCAAATTGGGTATTTTGAAGTAATTAACGGCTTTGGAAGATGAGCGGCCAACTCAGGGTGATTAACCAAATGGACAGAAAAGCACACCCAGGCTCTTCGGCAAAACTCACAAGGTCCACGTCAGGCGTGGGTAGTAGGATTGGCTGCTCTTCCCCATCCATATTTTCGGCTAGTCTTAAAAAGTCTTTAAAAGTAAAAAAGAATTACAAATCCTAGTTTACTTCAGCACAGATGAAGGCCATAGCAGGAGTCTGTCGGGAATCTCTCTGAGGGGTCTGGTTCCAGGCTTTGCCTCCAGGGAACTGCTGCCATCCGTTTGCACATTTACTGTGTTCCCATGCCCCTGCAGATAAGCCATTATGGGGAACAGAAGAAACAGACAAATGGAAAATTGTTTTCTTACTGAATTTAGGTTTAAAGATCGTGGATAATTGCTCAATAGCCCAAAGTGTCATAGTCCTGGAGGGATGTATGCGCTTCACTGAACAACTGTCTACAAAAGAAGAGACACTTAAAATCAGGTTTTTGGCATCTCTTAGATTTTGTGGCAGTTCATATTAGGAGCTTATTCTTAAAATAAGGGCAATATCCTATAACGTCAACATCCAAATAACAAACTCTACAATCAACCAATTGAATATTTACAGTAAGAAGTCTTAAATTAATACTGTAATCCCACATAGTGCTCCCTTAATCAAAAATGACTTCTAATTTCACATCACAGGAAAGGCACAAGTGTCACGAGATGAGCAATACATTAGCAATTTAGCACTATTTGGAAGAAAATATGATTAAAGATGAATTCTATAAAATATTTTCAGTATAAACTTGAAAGCCCAACTAAGTCATGCCTAATACAGAAAACCATCCCTAAAATGTACATGTATTTGTTCTGATGTCCACTGGCCATCTCTTAAACTCTAGGCAGGAGGTCTTTATTTACAGCAAAACTTTATTTTTTTGTAAAAGAATGAAGTGAAGGTCAAAACCAATGATCTCATGTCAAATATCTGCTTTCCAAGATTGTTGCACAATTAGTTATGCCTTGTTTTTTTCCAGAGGACACTGGAACCATAGTCCCCGCCACTTGGCACTGAAACGAATGGTCTAGTGCTATTTTTCCAGTGTGCAGGTGTGCCGCAGGGTACAGTCCATCTCTGGATTTGAACTCCAGCTCAGTGTTTGAGCAGAGAGAGAAATTAGCTTACCCTTTGCTCTCATGCAAGGCAAACTGTCAGAAAATATCAGTAATATTCCCAAGCTAAAACCGACTATACCTAAAGCTTTAATTCTCTGGTGGCTACTTGTGTTCTAGAATGTCCCGAACTTGGCCACTTTCATGGCCAACCCATAGGCACCTCCAAGGAGAGTTTCAAAAACACGGCCTGGGAACAGGTAACTGCCTTCTCCATCTCAACTCTGCCATTCACAACATTTCTTTCTGTCTTTTCTTTTTTTTTTTGTCCTTTACAGAGAAAGCACCATCTAATTTACAGGCCTGTAACCAGTATTACATGAAAGAATAAATATAAAACTTCTAGTCAGGCATGTGATGGTGCAAGTCTGTAATCCCAGCACTCTGAGAGACTAACGCAAGAGGATTTGCAAATTCCTGCCCAGCCCCAAATTTGCAAGACCTGTGTTAAAATAAAAAGGGATGGAAATGAGGCTCAGGGTGAATGCCCTAAAAAAAAAAGAGCTGCAGCACTAGTCTCTGTAGGTTTTTGTTGTTGTTTGTTTTTTGAGACAGGGTCTCATTATGTAGTTCAGACTCACTTTAAACTCACGATGTAGCCCAGGGAACCATCCGGGGGATCTGGGGCAGGCAGGAACCAGTCCACAATGACAGAAAATATCAGAACCCCCCCACACACCAGTGTGCGGCATCACTGTAACTTTCAATATGCCTAATTATCTGAATATTCCAGCAAACCTCCGAAACCAGAGAAGTAATACAGTGCTGTGCCCTGATAGGAGATAGTGCCACATTCGCATGGAAATTTCAGATTAAATGACATTTGGGAAGTTAAACACACTCAGAGTAAAAACAGTTTTAGAGGATGACATTACAGAAATAAATGTGCATTCTATAGTGTATCAACCAGAGTTTTGGGTGTGAGGCAGTGTATTTGCACGAAGCTGCAGGCAAAAGTGTAGTGTCAGGTAGCTTGATTGAGAACGGAGCATGTCAGAAATGGAAGAACTCTTAGCACTCGTCAGAGCCGGTCATTCTCAAAGCTCCGTGTGCTTAAGAACCATTCAGGGAACTTGTAGACAATGTGGACTCCCAAGCTGTACTCTAGGGATGCTGACTCCGGGCATCTTCTTGGTTCTGAGTCTGTACTCTGTGGAATAGGACTAGAGAACACTTAGTCCATGCCTGTGACTCACAGAAGGGGCACACCAGAGAGGGTAAGTCCCATGCTCAAGCTAACTCTAAAATGTCGCCAGTCATCCTTCCCTCATGGAGGTGGAAACCATCACTCTGAGGTGAAGGAACATCCCCCTAATGGGACATCCTGCTGTCACCAAAGTGGTGATTGCTTTTGCTAAGAGCAAAGAAACTTTGATTCGCTCCTTGGCTGTGTGGGAAAAAATGTAGTGGGTATCATTAAAGTGTCCTGGCTCTCACAGGTACCAGGAGGGCTGGGTTCAAGTCCTGCCTTAGCAATGAGTTTCTCTTGGGCTAATCACCTGCTAAGTTTTATTTCATGCGTAGTTTATAATGGGGCTGGGCCAGAAAATGTCTCATATTTCTGCTAGACCTCAAATTATGAGTTTCATCACAGGCAGAAATATCGAGCTTCCTTCTTCCCTTTTAGCCTCTTAATTGTTTTATGAATAGGATAATTATACTAATAATTAACAGTTAATTAGAACTACACAGACAGACAGTGTCCTAAGTAATTTACATGTTGTTTTTAGCATTTAATCCACACAACAATCCAGTACTACTATACCCATCATTTTTCTTTCTTTTTTTCTTTGTACTGGGTATTGAACACAAGACTTTCACACTGACCTATACTCCAGCCCTTTTCAATTTTTTTTTTTTTTTTGAGAAGGTCTTGTTAAGTGGCTAAGTTGCCCAGGCTGGGTGCAAGTTTGAGATCCTCCTACCTGAGCCTCCTAGAGCGCTGGGATTACAGGCGTGTGCCACTGTGCCTAGTTTGAGCCTATTTTTCTGACACAGAGATTGAAGTCCAGAGAAATTAAGTCATTTTACTAAGATTGTGTAACTAGTGAATGGTAGTATCAGAAGAGAAATCAAACAAGGGAAGAAACAAAATAGAAAAGCATGATAGTATGATGCACAACACACATTAAGTGTCAAGCATTCATCAGCATCTTAGCTTGCTCTTTACCTTTCTCCACTTAAAGCAGTTAGGCTCATCTGGGCTCATTGTTTCAGAAACTCAATGTCAGAGACATTCTGGCTCTTAGTTTTCACTCCCCAAGATTGTAGAGGAATTGAAAGGAGGCACCACACACATGATCTGGGAGAAAACATTAAGTGTGAAGTTCGCACATGGGTGTGCGTGTGCCCACATACACACGTACATACACGAAAAATATCACCTGAGCTTGCAAGAGAGAAGGACAAGGGAAAGGAAACAGTAGGTTTTGTACTGTAGAGTCTGCGTTTTTAACAGCAAGTCCCGGACAGCTGGTCAAGATCCTTAAAGAGGTTCGAGGTATCTAAGAGCTGAGGCACTTATGCCTCATTTCCTGGGAGAGACCGGAAATGGGCAGCCAGAACCCAGAGAACAGCCAGCGGCCCCGATGTTCAGGCAGGGTCTCTGTAGGTCTCACACTCCTGGGTTGGAACATTTGCCCTCTGCCAAGAAGCAGCATCAAACACACAGAGAGCAGGGAGGACACATCCGCCAGAGCACAGAGGACGAGTGGCAGAGTTCATCTCACTGGCTGTCCGCATGGATGCGTGGCATTGAGTCTGTGCGGACTCTTCCTAAACCTAAGGACCCTCACCTGACTGCAATTTTGGCGAAAATCAAGTGAAATCCTATATGGATCAAACTTGAGTTCACAATAGGAAATGGTAAAATTTTATTTTTTGCTTGTATTTGAGTTTGTGAAAAGAGGTTTATACCTGATGAAGTAGGAATAATTCCAAATATGAGAGGCAACAACTTGATTTGGAATGTGGTGTGGTTTTGTTTCTGCATTTGTGTACTTCTCTCATTTTGTTGAAAGAAAAATACACCTAGAAACCTCTGTCATCGTGCAGACAGAAAATAACTAGGGACTCGTTAAATATAAACAGAAACACTGGCCATTGAAAAACAGCAATTGCATCAAAAGGAATTAGAAAATAGTTGGAAAATCTCCATCGAAGCTCAAACAGTAAGATGATGCTTCTGTTTCCAGTCATGGGGACTCTGACTCCTACACTCACGATCTGACTCAGAATTGAGCAACCTCAGTTTGTGAATTAGCTCAGGGAAATTGTAAGGAGATGGGAGATGTGGGGAAGTGGAGTAGGAAAGGTCTCATCTGAGGTTTGACACTGGAAAGGAGTGTGTCAGCCAGCACGCATCTGTCAGTTCTGTCTATGAAGCCTAGGAGACCTCTGGGCTTGGAAATATTGCTGATGATCATGGGAAGCTCTTGGCTTTAAAACATATTCATCTCTGGTTTCTGACAAAGAATGGTACCATCTGGCTTCTGGTCCACAAAGGAAAGTCATTCACAGGTAGCAATTCCCAAAGGCCTTTCTATTTTAATTCATCTACTGAGATTTCCATTTCCAACCAAATTGCAGTAACAGAATTTATCTTCTTGTCTGAAACAACTACAAAACAGGACAAATTATACGAAATAGTGAGTCTTGAAACTCTGGGCATTAGGCAAAGAAGGAGAATTGAGTTGCAGATTCATTTTATTGTTCTTGATTACTGCCTAGAAAGAGTTTAAAGAAACCAGGATACTCTGAGGTAAGGAAAAGGACCTGGGGTCCAGACAGATGGAAGTAGCTAAAGTTTACAGAACAGAACAATGGCAATGTGGGAGTTGCACAAAGACTTCTGGAAGTCTACGGAAATCTGTGGAGGATGATGTGTGAGCAAAATTTACAGTGAGCTTTTAATTTTAAAATTATTACAGTGAAAGACACATTGTCATAATTCGTTAATCTCAGAGTATTGCCCCTAACTTTGAACATACTTATCCCATGATTCTCGCCACTTCTGAAGCAGTTCTGGAAGTCTTTCCTGAGTGTCTTTACAAGGTATGATTAAAAATATTTTGAGTGCTGCTGCTGAGTGCCTCCAATGGACAGGCAGGCTCATAAAATCGTTATGGTGTGTCTTCATGCACCTTATTCACCAGACCTAGCACCAAAGTCAAATGACCATAAAAAGTGAATATTTTGAGATGATTTGGGACATCAAAACAGCCAGGAGAGCACAACTAAAGACACACACAAAAGAGGACTCCCAGAACTGCTTTGGAAAGTGGTCAGAACAATGGGAGAAGTGTGTTCAAAGTGATACAGAAATATTTTGAGGGAGATTAATGGAAATGTGTCTTTTACTGTAATACTTTTTAAAAATTTATTTTCCAAGAACATGTATTGGTACATTGTCAATAAACATAATGATCACATTCATCGTAGTTAATTTGTACCTGTACATGATATATCTTGGTTACTGTAATAAATTTTTAAAATTTAATTATTTACCACACTTTGCAATCATACCATGCAGCAAGGAAACTACCTAAGGCCAGGAAAAGAAGTACCTGTAAATTTTATAAAGAATAGTACCTGGAACTTCCATAAGACTGATAATAGTATTTTTCATCATCAGCAAGATTGGAAAAGTCTCAAGATAGATGGTTTATAAACAGAGTACTCAGAAGAGTTTTCCTCAGTAATGGTGAATAATTAATCTTAGAAAAATATGACTCTGGCTTGATTTAACATATCTTAAAAGGAAGTTCTGAAAAGATTAAACCACTTCCAAGTAACTTAATTGTGTCCTAGGCCATATTTTGAAGAAAATAAGATCATTCAGCCTCCCCAAAGGTAAAATTCACTCAGTTACAAATTAGCAAGCATATAGGGAAGTAGAATAACACAACCTATAAGAAAAATCCATCACTACAAAAAAGTCAATCGCTGGGAAGTGACCCAGAATTCACACACATATTAGAATAAGGAGACAAGGGCATTGAAATGGTTACTAAAATTGTATTCCTCTCACCCTGTAAAAAGTCAAATAAAAATTAAAGACCTAAGGGTAAAAATGGACATTGAAACTGCTAGAAGAAAACATAGAAGAAATACCTCAAGATGTAAGTACAGGCAGTGACTTCCTGAATGGGACTCTAGTAGCACAGAAAATAATAAGAACTGACAAGTGAGACTGTATCAAATTCAAAAGCTTTTGCATAACATTGGAAATAATCAACAGAATGAAAGAAAAAATCTTTTCTAGCTATTCTATGATAGAAGATTAATATTCAGAATATATAGAGAGCTCAAAAAATTTAACACCAAAAGAACAAATGTCCCAATCAATAAATGGGCAAATGAAATGAATAGACATTTCTCAAAAGAAGTACAAATAGACAATAATTACATGAAAAAAATGTTCAATATCTTAGCCATCAGGGAAACACTAATCAAAACTACATGGAGATTCCATCTCACCCCAGTCGAAATAGCTATCATCAAGAATAGAAAGAATAATAAATACTGGTGAGGATGCAAGGGAAAATAAACTCTTATACACCATTGGTGGGAATGTAAATTAATACAAACACTATGAACATCAGTACAGAGTTTCTTCAAAAAACTAAAAATAGAATTACTATATGATCCAGCAGAAATGTATCAAACTCAAATTGATCAAAACCAGGTTTAAAGAGAAAATCCTAAAAGGAACCATGAAAAAAAAGACATGTTGCTGCAGACATGGTTCAGAGTAGATTTCTTATAGAAGTCAACTCAAGCAAGAAGACGATGGCGAAACATCTTTAAAGTACTGATGCTCTGAGTCCCTAAAGACTCGTGTTAAAACCTTGGTTTCCAGCTTGGTAATATTGGGAAATGGTAGAAACTTTAAGAAGTGGAGTCTAACGGTAAGTCTTCAGGTCCTTGGGACACTGGGGCATACCCTTAAGGTGAACTGGACTTTGGTCTCTCTTTTTTTCTGTTTCATCTTTCTTTCTTCTTTCTTTCTTTCTTTCTTTCTTTCTTTCTTTCTTTCTTTCTTTCTTTCTTTCTTTCTCTCTCTCTCTCTTTCTTTCTTTCTTTCTTTCCTGCCTTTCTGCTTCCCCTCTCTCTCTTGCTCTCTCTCCCTCTCTCCACCTCCCCATCTCTTCCCTTCTTTCCTCCCTCCCCAGTTGGCTGTCAGACAAGGGGTTTTGCCACATGCTACAGCCTCAATGCAGGCCTGAAAGCAATAAGGTCAATTAATCATGGGCTAGAATGTCTAAAACTGTGAACAAAAAAACCAAAAAAACAAAAAAACCTTTTCTCTTTATGAGCAGATCACCTCAGATATTTGTTACAGTAACAGAAAACTGACTAATGCAACTAAGAAAGGAGAAACATAACTAAAACACTCAATCTAGAATACTAGGCTATGAAAATATTTTTTCAAAACAGAAAGTAACTAAATTTTTTTTAGACATAAAATGTTCTTTTGAAAGACTTGCAAAAGAAATAGTGACAGTCATCCTTCAGTCAGAAAGAAAATAATTCCTTTTGGAAATATGATCTACACAAAAGAAGGAGGACCAGTAGAAATGGTACCTGCATGGGTATTTATGATTTTACTCATATTATTTAATTTTGCTTAAAAATAATTTATTGTTTACTAAAATATTTAAAATATATAGGGATTTTAATATGTAAAAGTAAAATATATGACAAAAATATCACAAAGTTCAGGATGTGCAGTATTGTAAGGCTCTTATTCTACATAATTAAGTGATATAATATCACTTTTAAGGTAGATCATATTAACTTGAAAGATATGCTATAAATCTTAAAATAATTGCTAAATTAAAAAAAGAGTTGTAACTGGTAAACCAAATTAAAAGGAATAAAGAGAAAATGAAGGCATAAAATATGATGCAACTGATCCAAAAGAAGACAGGAAATGAAGAAAAGGAGAGTAAAGACCACACGGCAGAAATAGAAAGCATCAGTACTTCAAAAATGGATCAATGTATATTTTATTAAAGTGTGTATGTGCAGTATATTGTGTTTGTACTGCAAAAATATTGATGGGGAAAAAAGAGAATAAATTTGCAAGTAAATTCCACCAGGAACACAGCTGATACATTAGTAAGAAAAATTATTATGGGTTGAATTGTCTTTCTATAGTATCCCACAGTGTAAACTCATTTGGAGATAGGGCCTTTACAGAGGTAATCAAGTTTAACTTATGTCATTAGCATGAGACTACTCCAATAGAACTGGTGTTCTCATAAAAAGAGAAACTTCACATGTAGCCCCTGCCTTAGTGTTTTCAGGCTTCCATAACAGATACAAAGACTGGGTTGCTTAAATAACAGAGATTTATTTCTCACAGTTCTCTGGACTGGTAAGTCCAAGATCAAGGTGCTAACAATGTTGCCTCCCTGCGAGGCCTCTTCTCTTGGCTTCTACGTGGCTGCCATCTAGTTGCGTGCTCACGTGACCTCCTTACGCATGTGAGGAGAGAAGATAAAAGCTCTCTGGTTTCTTTTCTTATTTTGAGCACTAAACCTACCAGAACAGGGAAGCCCTTGTGGTCTCATCTAATTCTAATTACCTCCAACCTTAGCTCCACATATTATCACATTAGAGTTTACAGCTTCAACATGTATTTAGGTAGTGCAAAAATTCAGTCTACTACAGGCACACACACAAGGAGAACATCATGTGAATACAGAGACAGCTATCACAAGCCAAGAAGAAAGGCCTAGATTATGGAGTGTGATCAAAATATATGGCAACTATTTAAATTTTAAAAATATTATTAGAATAAGAGATATGTGTCATAGTCTCCCTCAAAATGCTCCCCACACACTAATCCCTTCATTCTTGCCACATTCTGAAGCAGTTCTGGAAGTCTTGTTTCATGTTTGTATGAGTTATAATAAAAAATACAGTGAATGCTGCTGCTGAGTGCCATCCAAGGGAAAGGCAAGCTCGTAAAATATTACAATGAGTCCTCATTCACCTTATTCACTGGGTCTGGCACCATGTGACCTCTGGATCTTCCCCAAAGTCAAAATGACAGTGAAAGGTCAATGCTTTGAATCAGTTCAGGACATCCAGACAGCCATGACAGCGCAAGTAAAGACCCTCATGAAAGAGTACTTCCAGAGCTGCTTCAGAAAGTGGCAAGAATGGTGAAAGAAGTGTGTTTGAAGTGAAGGGGGCTTAATGGCTTAGTATCTTTTGCTGTAAACAGTTTTTAAAAATGTAAACATTCACCATATTTGTCAATCACACCTCATAGACGCTTCTCTCATGGCCCTCAGAAGAAGCCAACCCTGTCCTCACCTTGATTTTGAATTTCTAATATTCAAAATTGTCAGACAGTAAATTTTGATGTTTAAGCTGCTGTGTTTATGGTTCTTTGTTATGGTGGCCTTAGAAAAACAATAAAAAATGTAATAGATAATAAAACTTCAAAAAAAAAAACTTGAGTGAATCATCAGGATTATCACTTAGGGCATGACTTCATTAAAGCTCAGCACAAACAAACAAAACAGTATTTCTGGTCCAAAGTTTCTAGAACACCTAGCCTTTTCTGAAACAAGGACCATTCAACACTGGTAGGGCAGGAGATCAGTTTGGAAAGATGTTGTTTTTCTCCTTAATCCTTAAAGAAAGATGATTTGATCTGTAGTCTTTATTCACCTCTAAAGCACACACAATAAATACTGCCGTCTATAATTATAAATACCTGTGTTATTCAGACAGATATTTATATAGAAAAAAGTTCAGAGTTCCAGAAGTCTTTCATGACTTTAACATTTCCCTTTCTAAGTTTAGGATAACAAAACCAATTCTTCTAAAATGAAAGTGTATGCACATTACTCTTTATGCAAACTAATTCAACTTAACAAGTATTGAGTTGCTATTTAATAACTTGTAGGCTCTCAACTAACTGAAACTATCTACCTAAGATTAAATAACTAACTACAATTAGAAAAGAATTCTCTAATACTTAGTTTTAACAAGAGTTCAAATAACCACACCAATATCCTTCAGAGAAGACCTGGATACTTATCTTCTAGGATCTGATTGCAGTATTATATTGTATCCCATAACCAGCCATCAGGTGAAGAAACAATTTCTTGTTTAATTTTTTTTCTGTCTAAGAAAATGTGTATTTCTCTCTAATAAAGGAAAATTCAAAAGTGCTTGAACACAACATCTTGCACAGGAAAAAATATACAGCATCTAGGGAAAAGTTTAGATTACAGAGAAAGATAAGGAAGGAAGGAAGGAAGGAAGGTGGGAAGGGAGGGAGGGAGAGAACAAAAAAGAGGGGAAGGGAAGACAGAAAGAGATGCCAGGATAAACTCTCTGCATTGTATAGTACCTTGCACACAGTAGACACTATTTTTCTTTATCTTTGATTGTAAAAGTTTTTAAACTAAAAGGTATTTTATTTCAAACTAAATAAGTTGAAAGAGAACAAAAGACTTTCTTCTTTAATAGTACCTGATATTTAGTATAGGACTTGACAAACCCTTCCAAGTACATCACATTGTTTGCTTTTGGAACAAACCTTGTGAGATAAGCATGATTAAGGCAAATTTATATAAAAAGAAACAATCTCAGAGAGGTTATGCTGTTGGTAAGATCACCTGGCTAGGAAGTGAAAAAGTTAGGCTCAAGCTCAGGTTTCTAATTCCAGGTACTGCACCTTTCTTTCACTTTCCCTTCAGACCACATGGAAGCCAAGTTCTCACACCACATCTTTCAGGGTAGTTTGTCAACTGGTTTTCTGTCACAATAAAACAGACGTTTCCTGCATGAGCCCTTGATCCTGAACTGTTGCGATTGATCAAGGCCTATTTGTTACTGGAATGTAGAGGGAGGCAAATAATATAATTTGATTTCACTACACAGGATGTTATCCCAAGCTTCAATTTCTTAAGCCTGCTTGTTAAGTATCATCTAATAGGAAAGTTACATTAAAACATTTTATTCCATTTATTTTCATGCTCAACTAGAATGGTCAAGAAGAAGCAACTGAATTATGCTTGAATTTATGTTTATAAATGTTATCACCAGGAAATTGTTGGGTTTGATGTTATCATTTCTGTAATTACAAAAGAAATATCCATTCCACTGGAAGTTACCACAATATGGGAGTAATTGCTATGCTGTTACAGAATAGTTGCATGATACGGTTATTTTTGTTACACGAACTATAAATTATGTACTAAACAAAATAAAATTTATAATGAAAAAAACAACATGGCTTAAAGTAGCTACCAAACCTGAGTGGTGCTCTGTGGTTGTACAAAGTAATTATGTAATTATTTAACACTCACAAATTTAGAAATTACAAAGTACTTATGAAAAAATTACCGTGAGTGCTAAATTGAACTTAAAACAGTTATTAACCCAATTTGGGTGATGATTTTTGTCATACTAAGTGGCAATCCCATTATTATCTTTTTCTGAGATAGCATTTCTAAGATAGTGTGTTAACAAATACTTCTTATTTGTCTCTATTCAGACAATCCTAGACTCTCAAAGTTGGGAAAAAACATTTAAACCTATTCTCCCCCCAGACCATGGGCCTTTCCTACAGAAAGTAATAGGATAACTAGTGTTCGGCTTCTTCTTGAACCAAGGTAGACTAGACTGGAATTCTAGAAATCAGTACAGTTTGTGAATCAGTTAAGATTTTTTTAGGTAGACGTGATGGGTGACTCAACTCATGCTAGCTTAAAGTAGGGCAAAGAAGAAATTTACAGGCTCAAGCAATTAAAAAGCCCAAGATTACTGGCTCTGAAAGTGGCTTGATGGAAGTGTTACAATGATGTTATAAGTGGAATTCCATCTTTTAAAAAATATCTTTTTGAGTTTCTCTCTTGGCCCTGTTCTCCACTTACAGTGGTGAGATGTCCAACAGAAGAGCTCACTACAACCTACCAGCTTAGTAATTCCAGTGGAGAGAATTTCTCTTTCCTAGAAGTTGAAGAGATGCCTGGAATGTTCTGTATCACATGCATTGTCCGAGCCGATCATTTTATAGAGTTGTTTTCATATTCTAACTCTGAGCTGCACAAACAGCCCTTCACACAGAGGGTAGTGCCAATCCCAGAGGAATGCTATGGTGCTGTCGACGTGAGGAGAATGAATGCTGAGCAGAGAAATGTAACAGATGCCCACAACAGGCAAGATTTATTATCCTCCTCCTAATCCAGATATTTGTTGTCTTTCTCTTTTATAGTGGGAAACTTCTGGGAGATGAGTTCTGGTGACAATAAAATGGATCCGGTGAACAAATTGGCCCAAGCTGGAAGCTGACATCCATACTGCTGGCATTTGCCATGAACACAACCAGAGGGTAATAACAAGTTTACAGAAGCTTTTTTATTTTTCATCCAAAATGCAGTTACTCTGGATGCAGTGTTCTTAACTTCAATCCACAGAGAACTGATTCACCAGTCTTTCAAGAGTACTTACACTTTTCTTCTGTATTCTTTTTAAATACCAGCTATGCATGACTCAGGATCTCTGCTGACACCATTCATTGTCTGCAGAATACTCTGGTGAACCACAAAGCCCTGCTGTACTAATGATCTGAGAGAAACAGGGCCAGGAATAAGGAGCATCTTATACTCATATGAGGAAAGGAGTAAATTGCCTGGTGCTAGGAAAGTTTGGCACTTGAGTTCTACTATGTTTCCTTGAAAATAAGACCTAGCTGGAAAATAGTCAGCCTTGAAAACCAGAGATAAAAAAATGTCAGCTCCAATTAGCCTGTCCTCACCCTGCCTGTCTTACAGAATAGCCACCAAGCAAGAGAATAGTGATGGCAGGTAAGGCTAAATTTGGCTGCTTGGGGCTGGCATTTTTTTATTTCTAGTTCTCAAGGCTGATTATTTTCCAGCTAGATTTTATTTTGGGGGAAAGAGGGCTAGATGTAGCATCCGTTATTCCTTCTGGCTGCCAACTGTCTAGTCTTTGTTTCCAAAGGGTAATTGTCTAGCCTATAGGTTTTGGTGGGAGACACAGAGACATCTACTATCACAGAAGCTAAACCTGCTCCAGACTCACTTTCCAGTCCCCCATCTCAGACAGTGTGTGAGCCTGTGAGTTGAGCTCCACCAGTCAAATGCACCTACTTTGGTCTTTGGATAGAGGATCCAAGTTGTGATGCAACAAGGATTGAGAAGAATCTTTTCTGATAGCGAAGAGCATTGCCATGAAATCAAGTTCTTGTGGGAAACTAAGCAGCAGTACAGTCTTTGCCCAATGTATGATTCACTTGTATTGTGGCTTTGGTGAGTGTCCAGGGCACAGTGATAGCAACTCCAGGCCCATTCTCTCCATGGACCCATTCTCTAATGCAGTTTTGGTCTCGTTGCTGGCTGTAGCACCTCAGGTTTGGAAAGTGTGCTCTCTATATTTTCTTCTTTCCCCTTAAATAAGCCGGAATTAATATCTGTGGCTTGCATTCCAAAACTCAGGCTGATATAGAAGTCCTTATCATGTGGACCTTTGGGGATGGGTATGCTGTCTAGAAAGATTTTACAGTTTTGTAGTAAAGGGGATGAATTGCAAGGCTGTCTCTGCCACATAATCACTCTATGATTTTACTTATGATAAATAACTGCTCTTTCATCCATAGTCTTAACTATAAATGGAGACAATGTGATGGTATCTACTTCCTAAGTCTGCAGCAAGGTAAAGCACTTAGCATATCTCTGAAACATCCTGAAAACCTCAATATGAGCTGTCTCACTTAGAGAATTCTTAGTAGTGTGGTGGTCTGGCTTCTGAGGTACAAGAGACATTTCTATCATAAGGGATAAAGTAAGAGAGTTATATTTAAAAACTAAATGCCTGTCATCAAAAACATTTTTAAATTTGTATAATTTTCTGATCTGTTTAAATAAATTTATCAGCAGGAGGACCTTGATAAAGGATGGAGGAAAGCTCAGCTTGGTAGAGAGGTGACTTGTTTATGCTTCTGAAGAACTTCCTGGTGGAGGTGAGCACCCTCTGCTAGCTTAGCATATAGTTTATCCCTATGACAATGTAAACAAGTCCAGGAAAGCAAATCATCCAGGTTGTGACTGCCATCCTTTACTCCTTCATGAGCCAAAGGGGTCTGATCAGATAAGGATCTTGAACAGAAGAAAATGGAGGGGGTAGGGGGCTCACAGCAAAGTGGAGGTGGTGCCTGGGCCAACACCAGATGGGAGGAGTGATTTTCAGTTCTACCTTAACCCTGCTAAAACTGAGTGATTGACTCCTGTTTTGCTCTGGAATTTTACTGTGAAACTAAAAACGCATATGCTTATTTTCCTTTTGGACTATAATTATAGCAAAGAATGGTCCCCAACTCTGGCCAGCCTGTACCCTCAATACTCAGGCAACTGTATCAGAAATTGGAGATGACAGCCATGGTAGAAGGATTGAGAAAGAAGAGAGAGGAAAAAAGCCCACGTTACTAAGTTAATAACCAGAAGAACATCTAAATAAGGGCAGTTCCCTTACAATCCCACATACTATTTCTTAAACAGAGTCATTCTGTGGTTTGTAATCAAGTGTCTGAATTCTGAATTTATAGGCCCCAGGATGGTAAGTGTGGTTATATGGTATTTAGCAATTTTGTGTGGTGTTGTGCTAAATATGGAAAAGTCAGAAAAATATTTCTGTGCTTTTCTTTTGAGTCTACTCTGAAAGTTGTGTTGGATGAAAGCTAAAAAAAAAAAAAAAAAAAAAAAAAAAAAAAAAAGAGCCATCAGCCTGTGAAGCAACAATCAGGTTTATCTGCTTTGGAGCCTTAATTTTTTTGAAAAACTTTCTTTAGAATATGCCTAAATCAACTTCTTCCTTTTTTTGCTTATGAAATTATATCCATGTCTCCAAATCTTGAAATACCTAATAAATGGGGATGGATTTCTGCTGTATGGGAAGAAAGGATATCTGGGTGTTTACAGCTGTCTCGAGGAAAGGCCAGTGTCAAGGTGGAGAGTAGGGACAGAGGTCAGAGATGAGATCACTTTGTCATCCCTGGAGGTTTTGAGCATGGGATGAAGGCTCACTAGGCAGGGCCTCAGCTCTAAAAGCAATTCCCAGCTGGTGTGAGCTATGGACATACAACTGAAAGAATCTGCACTCTGACAGTTTAGGGTTCCAAGGTTTGTGCTGTCACTTACTGAGATAGAATTTGAGGAAAATACATTCAATGGCTTATAATGGTCATTACAATTCTAAGATTAAAGGGTAAAATTATAAGTTTGACATA
This sequence comes from Hystrix cristata, assembly GCA_004026905.1. Classification (NCBI taxonomy): domain Eukaryota; kingdom Metazoa; phylum Chordata; class Mammalia; order Rodentia; family Hystricidae; genus Hystrix; species Hystrix cristata. The sequence goes on from PVJO010002995.1 coordinate 66,996, forward strand.
AAATTATTCCCATTTTTTATACCAAATACCACTCTTTCAATATCTATGGTATTGTAGAAATTCCCAAACCAGTCTTATTTTAAATTATCTTTCCATTTAATTTAAAAATCACACAAAACATTCAGTGTACTTCTTCCAGGATCACGAAGTGTCTTAGCATACCCCAGCCTCCCACCATTTTCACCACACTTAATTCCACGATCTTTTAACTATCTTTAAAACTCAAGGTCGTCTAGAAAGTATAAAGATTCATTAAGTGTACTCAGGAAATGAACGTAATTTAGGTCTAAAAAGATTTCCAAAAAATGTTTTGACTTAATAAAACAGAATACGAGGAATAGGAGCTTTATTCACAGATTGGACCTCCACTGGCATTGGCACAGCCAGCCTCTCACCCAGCTGCGGCCGGTTTGGGACAAGTTACTTAGTTTTCTCATCTGTAAAATGATGATTATAATGCTGACCTCCTAGGGATGCTGTGAGATTAGAGATGATGAACCATTCCTAACATGGTCCAAACGTGGTAGGCACTCAATGAATCATGACAAACAGAAATGCATATGGTTGTCCTAAGTAGCTAATTGCCTAAGGTAACTACTTTGAAGAAAAAGCTATTACATGTAAGTTGTAGTGTTTGAAGTAGACAATTTTAGTTGTTTATGGCTAAACTGATTATGAACTCTTACAGAAGTTATATATTATAAAATTATATATAATGAAGAAAGAATTTGTATCAGTCAGTGCTCACTAGGGAGACAGATTTATATATAAATATATATATACATACATATACATAGATATATAAATACATATATATTTACAAGGCAGGCTTACGATGCAGAGTCATTGTGGGAGAGTGCAAAAGGGCTGTCTGCACACAGAAGATTGAAAGGATCCAATCAAGAGTCAAAGGCCTGGAGCTCACTGTCAAGTGTCATGCAAGTCTGTATCAGGAAGCCAGAAGGCCTGCACTGTATGCCTAAGAAGTCTGCACTAGAAGCCAGGAGACAGGCATCCAAGGTGAAGACAAAGACAAGGAACTGCAGTGAGCCTTCCTTCTTCCTTCCCTTCTATATTCCATTTGGACTACGAGCCTATTGGTTGGTGCCACTCATACCCAAGGCAGGTCTTCCCTCTTCAGTAAATCCATTCAGCCACACCCAGCACTATGCTAATCCAACCAGTTGGGTGTTTATTTCTCAAACTGACACAAATCAACTACCACAGAAATTCTTAAGAGTATTTCCCAAGAGATCCTTCTTTGCTAGATTCTATATGCACATCAATTCAGCAATAGTAATCAGTACACTCATCACTACAATTTAACGAGTGTTAAATTGAATGTCCCCACTGTAGTTGGCTTCAGAGTCCCACCAAGTTGCCATGCCCCTTCCTCTCCCAACAAAAACTCCTGAGAATAACGGAAATGCCAGAAAGGGGTTCTCACCATGGAGTGATAGAAATAACTAATATAAAACAATGTTAATCTGTGCTTGTGATACAAAGTAGACAGCGAACCTCTCTCTTTCCCTCCCACCTCTAAAGTTTCTGACCTTTACACTGTGGCTTGCATGGAGGTTGGAGGGCAAACTGGAAGCTCTTCCCCTGGAGGTTCCTTGTGTCTCTGGCTGCTGCCTTCCCCATGCCCTGTCCCTGGGCTCTCAGGACCAAGGGAATGCTGGCCACCCTTCATCCTGGGCCTGCCCATTTTCCTGGACTAGAGACAGAGCCCTCTCACTCTCGAGGGGCAGGGTCTCTGCACACTTTTCTTTCCTGCTCACAATCACCATTACCTTTGTCTTCACCGTTTACTTTTCCTGTCACCTCTATGGCATTTCCTTTGCTGGTCAGCCAGTTCGGGTCTTCCCTCTGCTTGCTCTGTTCAGTCTCTGCGCGTTGCCCCTGTGTGATGTGGCACATACCGAAGTCATATTACCTACTGGCCAAATAACTGTCTTGTTTTGTGCCCTAGTGATGTGAAGAAGGCACGTTCAATAGTTTTGGGACACAAAAGAGGTGAGAAAATAATTAAAGACCATGGCACATTTTGCAAAGGGGCTAGTACTTGAGAGATGAATAAGAACACTACAAAGAGAGGGAGAGGAATTTAGGCAGAAAGAATGAAAAAAATTAAAGTTAGGAAGGCATGAAAATCTATAGGGTCAAGAATAATGTTCACTATGAGTGCTGCATTGGATGTGTGGTGAAGAATTACTGAGATAACAATGGGAAATGAAGTTGGAGCCAAACCACAGGAAACAAAATAAAACTATCTATCTATCTATCTATCTATCTATCTATCTATCATCTATCTATCTATCTCTATCTATCTATCCATTCATCTATTGATCCACTCATCCATCCAGCTACTTATCTATATGCACATAATGTATATTTGAAGAGAGAGAAAAAGACAGAGAAGAGAGACAGATAGACAGGTTCACATTAATATTGCTGGTAAAGAGCTATGTTAGACATGGCAATGATATAACAGACATGTTTAACACCACGGGGGCTAATTAGGAAAAAAATAATCTGGAGACAGAGACATTAGTCAAGAGGCATTTGAGAGACTAAGCTAGCAAGAATGAGGACTTCAGCTACGGGTGGCAGGGGAAAAAGAGGAGAATCAAGAGACACTGTGAAGGAGAGGTATGGCATGAGATGTTATTTGGAAATATGAAAACAGAAAAAGCAGTCAAAGATAATTCTGAGACATTTTGAATTCCAGTGTTTTCTCTCTCTAGAAACAGAAAGACAGATAAACAGACAAATCTTCATCTTACTTTCCCTCACACTTTTGTTAAGTTCCAAACACCTAACTACACTACACCACTGTGTGACAAAGCATTCAGCACATGAGCAATATTCTAGGTGTGCACTTCAAGGAGCTCATTGTTTTCTCAGAAAAACTGGGCATCTGGAATAGGTTATGGGAGGTTATGGAATTTTCTTCCCTGGAGGTCTTTTACAACAAGCTAGATAGCCATCTGTCCATGATGGCTTAGGTGTGGTCCTTCTGTAGCCTGGGAGGTGGCCTATTGAGTTCGCATGATCCCTTCCAGGCTCACAGTTCTATGCTTCTACATCATTTTATGGCTTAACCCCAAGATATATTATTCACTTGATAAAATAAATAATGAGATGAAGATGGGATGTTTTATGGACACTGTCATGGAATGCATTCTGGAAATTCTTAAAATTAAACAGTGAGTCTTCTGAATAAATTATGAATAATATTGTGCATCACAATTTCCCAAAGTGTTTAATGGAACTGGTGTAGCAATCTTCTTACTCCTCAAAATGGAAAGTGGTAGAAATTAAAAATATAATTAGCATATAAAAGGCCAGAGATGTTCTATAGGAAAGAAGCTTTTAAAATTTTACCTAGAGTTTCTCAAAAATTTTAGGAGATAGAGATATATGCTCTCTCTCTCTCTCTATATATAATATATATATATATATCTCCATCTGCTCCATATGTTAGGGTTTAGATCTAAAATGTCCCCCCAAAGTCTTCAGAGATGGGGTTTTTGGAAAGTGACCGGATCCTCCAGGCTCTAACTTTATCAATGGATTAATCCACTGATTGGTTTCTAATTTGCTGGCCTTATTGGCAGGTGATAGAGGCTTAAAACATGGCCTCTTGTTGAAGGGAGTAGGTCATGGGGGAGTGAACTTGTCCCTGGTCCTTTCCTTTCTGGTTCTTTTGCTCTTTTTCTGCTTTCTATATGTCATGAGCAGTTTTCTTCTTCCGTGGCAATTCATCATGATGTTTCTGCCTCTCTACAGGTCTAGAAGAATGTAGCCAGCTGACCATTGAGTGAAACTTCTGAAACCATGAACCAAAATGAACCTTTGCTCCTTTAAGTTGGCTTTCTCATTGTTCTGTCACAGCAATGCAAAGCTGAGCAATACACTATCATTTTGTATCTGTCTGTCTAGGCATTCATACATGTCTTCCATCTATCTATCTACCTATGTACTTTTTAACTCCTTGCAGAAGCAGGGTTTCATAAAATACCTTTTGGTAAATATTTTTCTGACTTACTCTTAAAATCATAAGAAAATCTAGATTGGGGATAACACCAATAATAGCTAACCTTGTCAAGGGATGATCTTTGGTTAATTTGATAGAGTTATTTTTAAATTACTGTTTGCGTCTCCATAAAATGGAGATAATGACACCTACTTCACATAACATTACTAGGATTAAATAAAATGTGTAAAGCACCCAGCATAAAGCCTGAGCCTTGTATAGGCTCCAAAAACTTTAGCTTCCTACATTCCGCTTTTCTATTACATTTTGGAATCTAATGCATTTTACAAATAAACTAAATAGTTCAGATGCAGATGCTTAGGCAATTAAAACTTCTGACCTTTTCTATGAAATACTTGCTTCTATTAAACTAAAATTCAGAAGGCCAAGTGATCATCTTTCAGTAATCACAACCATATGGATATATATGTGCATGTGTCCAAGAGCCACTATACAAAAATAAGAATACATGTAGTAAATGGTGGGATCCTAAGTACTTTGTTCTATTTTGAAAACTAACAGGCTATTTATTAGCACAGTTTTAGATTGATAGCAAAATTGAATGGGAAGTATACAGAGTTCCTACATCCTTCCTCCCTCCCTAACTCCACAGGTTCCCCACCATTAACAACCTGCACCAGTGTGCTACATTTGTTACAATCAGTGAACCAACAATGGCATGTCATAATCAACCTAGTCCATAGTTGACATTAGGGTTCATTTTGGGTACTGTACAAACTGTGGCTTTGGGGAAATGTATAATGACATGTACCTACCATCATAGAATCATACAGAATCATTTCATGAGCTTAAAAATCCCCTGTGCTCCATCTATTCATTCCTGTGTCCTCCTAGCAGTTGTTGATTATTTTATTGTCTCAACAGTGTTGCCTTTTCCAACATAACATATATTTGTATTTGTACATTATGTGGCATTTTAGATTGACTTCTTTCACTTTATCAAATGTCCTTAAGCTTCCTTCATGTCTTTTTAAAATTGTCTTACTATTATGAAATAGTGAATATTTTAAAAGAAAGAAAAGAACCTTGAGACCATTATGGTAAGTGAAATAAACCAGACATCAAAAGTTAAATATTGCATGGTTTCCCATATAGGAGAAAACCAAAGCATAAAAATTTAAAGAACAAAATAAAAGGTAGATGTTAGGAAGCAGTGAGATAGACTTTGTGGAGATGGGAAGAGGATTCTAGGGGGAGACGGGAGGAAGGAAGAGGAAGTAAAACGTATCAGTATCGATCCCTGTTGAGTGACAACTCCAGAATCTCAGGTATAAGAAGTCTCCCAGGCTGGTGTCTACTTCTATCGTCTCCCTGAGGTCTTCTCTGTGGTCCTGACCTATACTCCATCTCGGGGAAAAGTTGGAGAAGCTTCTCTGCCCCAGTTTGCTTCTCAGAGTAAAACTGGACTGTTTTAAATTACGAAAAATAGTATTGAACTTTTACGAGAAATTTGACTTTTGATTAAAAAAAGAACGAGGACCACATTTTGATTTTAAAAAAAAAGTGCTGCATCCAGATGAATATCAAGCTCTATCTCAAAGTATATTGATAAACATGGAAACTAGAAAATAATTCAGTGTAAATGTAACATTTTTGTTATGATTTTTCTGAATTTGAATTTTTAAATATGGGCTTTTAATGTATCAGTTTTTTCAAAATATAACTCATGTATACTGAAATTTATCAATTTTAACTTAAAGGTTCAGAATTTTGGTCAAGTGTTAGTAGTCATGAAACCATCGTTGTAATCAGGACTTAAAATAGTTCCATCACACCAAAAATTTTCCTCAACTTTTACCCCTCGAAATTTAATTCCCTGTCCTTATCATTGAACCCAGGCGACCACTGATCAACAGTCCCTATAGTTCTTCCTCTTGTCGAATTTCACATAATACGGTATGCATTGTTTTGCATCAGGATTCTTTCACTCACTATAATGCTTTTGGAATTTTATAGTCTTAGCTCTTATGCTTAAATATATGCTCCATTAGCTGTAAATATTTATGCATATGATATGAGATGAGGTTTATAAATTCATATTTTCCACATTGTTATCGAATTGTTTCAGTACCATTTGTTGAAAAGACTATCTCCATTGACTATCCAAAAGACTGTCTTACACTTTAATTGAAAGCTGACAGTTGGATGTCCACATACATGTCAGCTGTTTTCTGAACTCACTATTCTGTTTCATGGATGTATTTCTTTAGCACACTACCTTGATAACGTACCACTGCAGCCGGTCTTGAAATTCAATAGCGTGAATCTTTCCACCTTTTTCCTGGCATTTCGAAGAATGTTTTGACTGCTGTAGGTCTTTTGGATTTTTATAGACGTTTTCAGATCAGATTCTTGAAGTCTACACAAACACCTGGTAGGATTTTTGCTGGGAATTTATTCACTCTAGGGAGAAAATTGAATTTGCCAATCAGTCACCATAGTGTGTCTCTCCATTTATTTGTCTTCCTTCATTTCTTTCAGTAGTGTTTTATAATGTTTCGTATATAACTCTCACTAAGTTTTTCCATATTTCATGCTTTATAAATTATATTACTTTTAAGTTTCAGTTTACAGTTGCTAAAACAGAAATAAAATTGATTTTTTAAAATATAACAATCTTATTTCACCTTGCTAAACTCACTTATTACTTCTAGTAGTGTTGTAGAGATACTTTAAGATTTTTATGTAGAAGATCATTGTCATATACCAATTAAGAGAGTTTTACCTCTTTTCTCAGTGTATATGTGTCCTCCATTGATTAAGAGATAGTACCCTTTAATTGCTAGACTCAAATTATTAATGTTCAATTAAGACTTTTTGCATCTGTTCATGAAGGATGTAGATCTATACTTTTCTTTGTTAGCAATAATTTTGTATTGTTTTGGCAACAGGCCAAGTATTTCTCGGCTTGAGAAATACTCCTCTCTTGGTTCCTGTAAGTGTTTGCATAGCATTGACATTATTTCCTCCTTAAATGCCTGGACTAATTCCTGAATGAAATTATCTGAGGATCCTCTTTTGAGAGGATATTAATTACTATTTTAAAATAGAGAGTAAGCTATCTAATTCATCTGTTTCATTTGAATGAGGTTTAGTATTTTGTGCCTTTCAAAAATTGTATCTGTTTTGTCAAGTTGATGAATTTGTTACCATAAAGTTATTCACAACATCTGACTTATATTTCTTTAAATATCCATAAACTCTGTAGTAGCATTCCCATTTTTATTTTGATAGCTATAATTTGACTTCTTTTTATTAATTAACCTATCTAGTGTTTTTAGCAGTTTTACAGATTTTCTTAAATACACAAAGTTTATTTTTTTCTCTTTTTATGGTTGTTTGGCTTTTCTTACACTTACTTGGTTTCTGTAGTTTTCTTTATATCTATTTCTCTCCACCCAGTTACCATGTTGGTAACTGACGTCCTTTTCCTAGTGTCTTAGGTACATAACTTGATGATTGATTTTATAATTTTTTCTTGGTAATAATATGATTATTTAATGTTAAACCTTTTTCTCTCAGTATAGTATACCAGTCCCTCAACATTTTTTCATATGCTGTGTTTCAGTATGTTGCTTTATAATATACAGTTTAATTCTACAAATTATAATATATAATATATTAAATATAATAATTTTATATACATTACATAGTATTTATTACTAACAAAGCACAGTTAAGTTGAAATAATCCATTATTTCATCTAGAATAACAACCTTACAAAATACACTTCCAATTTCCATATCCTAAACATAGTGTTATTAGATGTTTTAATTCTATATGACATATTCTGCCATGATACGTTTTTATTATTTTGTTTTAAACTTTAAATTGTATTTCAAAGAGATAAAAATGAGTAGAAAATATCTTTTTGAAAAAATTCACCTACATAATTCTTTTTCTACACATCTTTATTCCATTGTTTAAGTCTAAATGTCCATTTTACTTCTCAAAGCTTATAGAATTTATTTTAACACTTCCTGTAGTACAGTCTGCTGGTGGTTAATCCTATTGTTGTTAGTTTGAAAAAGTTTTTATTTCTTCTAGATTTTCAAAAGACATTTTTCCTGAATACAGAATTTGAGGTACACAGTTTGTTTTTCAGCATTAGAGAATTACTAGTCCATTGTTTTGAGCCTTCACAATTTATAAATGAGAAGTCCGCCCAAGTTCTTTTCCCATTTGGTACACAGTATGCTCTTTTCTCTGGTTACTTGTAAGTTTTTAAAAATCACATTTTAAAAACTTTGGTTATTACATACTTTTATGTTATTTTCTTTGTTTTTTTGCTTAGGGTTTATTGAGATCCCTGTATCTCTGAGTTTATAGTTTTTAACCAAAATTATTTCAAATGGTCATTATTTCTTCAAATTTTTCTTCTTATCTTCTCAACTCTCTTGTCTTTATTCTCTTTCTTGTACTCCAATTACATGTTAGGCCATTTGATACTGTACCTCTGGTCATGAGATAGAATAATACTTTTTCCTTATTCATTTTTGATAGTTTCTATTCTGTTTTCATGTTCACCATTTATTTCTGCACCATAGAGTCTTACACTGATCCCCCTGAGTGTATTTTGTAACTAAATATTGTGTTTTTCTCTCTAAAAGTTGCATTTGGATCTTTAAGAAATATTATTACAGCTATTCTTATTTTACATTTTCTTGTGTATTCTTATGGATATGTTTTAAAAATAAAAACTTGTCATACTGGTTTATTGTCCCATACTAATTCCATAGCCTATTATTTCTGTGTTTCTTTCTATTGATTGATTTTTCTTTTGATTTTAGGTCATATATTCCTATTTGTTTGCATGTTTTTTTAATTAGATCCTTGATGTTTTGAATTTGACATTCTTTTATTTTGTTAAAGAATGTTGAATTTGTTCTGGTATGAGTTGTTACCGATCAATCAGTTTGACTCCTTTGAAGCTTGTTTTCATGCTTTGCTGCAGCACGTATAGACCAACCTTCATTCTGGAAATAAGTATGCCCCACAACTAATGCCTGATGCTTATGATAACTCTGTTCATGTCCCCATTTTTATGAATTCTCTCCACTCCTGTTAGTGAAATTGTGCACCAATCCAGTCTGAGAACTGTCTGGCATATTGTTTCACACTGATTCTTTTTCTAGCCTTAGGTAATTTCACCCCATGGACATGCAGATACTTCTCAGTCATCAACTCAACTCGAGACCTCTGCAGCCATAATAAATTTGGTAACACCATTATACTTTATTGGTTTATTCTCTCTGCTTTTATATCTTGGAACTGACCCAGGAAGTAATCTAAGTTATATTAGTACTTATCCTGTCTATTCCCCTTCTCTCAGGAATCATCTTCTTCTGGTAGCTGTCATTCAGTGTCTGGAATCTGTTATTTCACATATTTTTGCCTGATTTCCAACTGTTTACACTAAGAGCAAAATTTCTATACAATTAATCCTTTATGAAAGGACACTGATCTTTGTATTGTTTAGCTATTATATGGCTTGTTTTTACTGTTATTTTTGTGATAATTTATTTGTAATAGTTCAGTACAATTTACTCAACTATTTTACCGAGAAAAATAAACCTTTACATAAGACATTAAAAGCACAATCCATGGAAGTAAGAATTGATAACTTGAACTTCATTAAAATTAAAAATATCTGCTTTCAAGGAGCAGACTGGGGGAAAATATTTACCAAACACACATCTGATAAAGGACTCTTATCTAAAATGCACAATGAACTCCTACAACTCCAGATTAAAAAAAAAAAAAAACACACCCAGATTAAAAAATAGACCATAAGCCATAAAAGGCACCCCATCAAAAAAGACATGCAGATAATAAATACACATATGAAATGATATTTTATATCAATTATCATCAAGAAAATGAAAAGTAGGACATTAATAATATACCACTACATACCAGTTAGAGTGGTCCAAATCCAGAATTCTGGTGACCCCAACTGCTGACAAGGATATAAAGTTACAGGAGATTTCATCCTTTGTTGGTGGGAATGCAAAATGATACAGCTACTTTGGAGGACAGTTTGATAATTTCTTAAAAACTAAACCTATTCTTATCATATAGCCTGGTATTCACCCACAGGAGCTCAAACTTGTTTCCATACAAAAATGTGCACAATATAGTGGCTTTATTCATAATTGCCAACATTTGAAAACAAATAAGACATCCTTCAGTAGGTAAATGGATAAATAAACTTTGGTAAACGAACATAATACACTTTTATTCATTGTTCAAAAGAAATGAGCTATTTAGTCATGAAAAAATATTGAGGAAGCATAAATGCATATTACTAAGTGAAAGAAGCCAATGTGAAAGGGCTACATACTGTATGATTCCAACTATACGACATTCTGAAAAAGACAAAATATGGTGATAATAAAAAGATCAGTAGTTGCCAGGAGTTAAAGGAGAAAAGAGGATAAGTAAGCAGAGCACAGGACTTTTAGGGCAGTGAAAATACTCTGGATGACACTATAATGGTGGATACATTTAGTCACCATTTATCTAAACCTATACAATGTACAACAACAGTGAAGTCTAATGTCAGCACTGGACTGTGGATGAGTGTCAGTGGAAATTCATGAATTGTAACAGATGAACCTCTCTAGTAGGGGTTTCAGTAAAGAGGCTATGCATGGGTAAGGCAGTATGTACATGAGACACCTCTATACCTTATTCTCAACTCTTCTATGAATCTAAAACTACTGATTAAAAAACACTTTTAAAACATCTTCGATTCTCAGAATATATTATTCCTTTTTTTAAAAAGTTATCTTTCTGAAACAATTGTGACAGTATATGTAGATGATATTTATGTTTTATATGGTGAAATAAAATACTGAAAACACTGTAACAATTCTTTAATATTTGGCTTGTTTATTTAACTTGGTCATGAAATTAAAAATTGTTTTGCCTCACAGTCTTAAATCATAATCACACCCATACAGTACTGAAGAAGATAATAAAGCAAATAAGACTAATAACATCAGTTTATCAGTGTTTGATCAAGATGGACACCATAAAGGCTGTTTTAGTCCATTTCTTTGCTGCTAGGAGAAAATACCCAACACCCACATCTTAAAGGAGGACAGGCTTGTTTTGGCTCATGTTAAGTTCAAAATAGGTTGGCTCTGAGTTAGGAAGACATGGTGGAAGACCTGGGTGGAGGAAAGGTGCTCGCCTCATGGCAGACAGGAAGCAGATAGATCAAGAGAGGAACAAGAAGGGACATAAACCCATCCAGGTCCCATGACCCACCTCTTCCAACCGGATCTCAGCTCTTAACAGCAAGTCGACTATTGCACCTCATAATCCAATCACTTTTGAAGCACAGAGCCTGGGGGCCATTTTAGATCTAAACCATAACAAAGTCTTAGTTCCACTCTCCAGCTATATAAAAGTGATATTAAATTAGCTACTAGAATGAAGCTTCTGCCAATGAACAGCACAAATACACTTTTTTTTTCTTTTGGTCAGATTAGGTTCTCCAGAAAGCAAACACCAAGGCTGAGTTAAGAGTACAAGAGATTTGGAAGAGGTAGAATCACAAGGATAAAGAGAGTTTAGGCAAGGAAACCCCACAGTCTGTTTCGAGGGCTGGGAATGAAGACGGGGCAGGGAGCATTGAGTAGGACAAAGCCCAAGTTGTGCTGGAGCCCTGTGGGAGGGCTCAGCGGGGCGCTCAGAGAATCCAGCAGGGAACCCCTGTGAACTGCCCTCACAGAAGTCCTGCATTGGGCAGAAATGACCAGGACCTGTTCACCAGGACCATGGTCAGTTACTGGCCAACACTTGCCATGGAGAGGGGGGTGTCCATGCAAATGCTCCAGCAGATCTTACAGGCATTGCAACTGGTAGCTGTCACCTAAGTGCATTCAGAGGCAGGTTTGCTCTTGAAGGAAATTAGAGGAAAACTTCCATTCTAATGCATGCATGGTGGTCCTAAGAAGGAACTAGTTCAGATTCCAAAACTGCACCCAAAGGATGCCATCCTCATACTCAGACTAATGTCCAAGTCTTCTGAACTGAACGTGAATCTGCTATGGGACAATTTCTACTACTGGTCCCCAGTTGGATTTTTGAATTTGTATTCTTGTACCACTGTGCTCCAATTTCCTTACCCATACAATGGGCACTACAGCAATGTGTCCTCTTTGGCCAAACATGAATTGGCCAAACAAGGGGAGGAGGCAGAGGGAAAAGAAAGATACAACAAGCCTCTTTGAAAGCCAAGAGATTTTATAGTAAATCTATGTCTTTATCTATTAGCATGGTGTTCTCTCTCTCCATTTCAATTTCTAAATGTATGTTATCAGTGTTTTTCCAAAGCAAGAAAGAATGGAACTACCTCCCTCAAAGTTATAAGAAACCCTCATGAAGAGTCTTTTCCTTTGATTCACTTGTTCGTACCTGCCACTAAGTTAATTCTTAAATTGTGCTGTGATAGAATTATTTGGGTTGCTTGTAATCACACTGTTGCAGCTTCCTCAGACTTCCTGTTTATTGTTAGTTCTCCAATAAAAATTTGCATCCTAAATCACAGGCTTCTTTAGCACTTCAGGTTTACTTCGCTTCAAGTAAAAAATAGTTTCATCAGTTTTCTGAAAGGTCATGCTTCAAAGTGTTCGTTCAAGCCCAGTGTTCTAAGCTGGAGCATGTCAACGTGGGTCCTGCAGGAGGAGGAAAAGCAGAATGCCCGAGGATGCTGGTTCACACAAGCACAAAATTCTGCTTGAATCCAAATATAATCTACAATAGGATTTTGCTAAACATTAGTTGCAGAGAAGAAAGTTATTGATACAAGCAAAAGTACAATCTGCGTGCCACTGCCCTGAACAGTGGTTTGAACAAGTAGCAGGGTGTCTTGGACTTAAATTCAGTCCCAATCCCAAACCATTTTAGACCCCTCCACAGTAGTTTGAGGATTTCCTCCTCATTCCCTGGACTTAGTCTCGCAGACTCAGCAGGATTTGTGGGTAGGAGAATGGTAAAAATTTCCTGATGTGTCTGTAGGAATGACTAAGCAGCAGAAGCACATGTAAAAGGAACCACATCAAAAGATGTAAATGTGCAGACAAATCTTTCAGGGGAAATACAATGATATTTTTTTGCTGATGGGTGAGGGGAAGACACACCAGAAAGGCAGTGAGTCCAGGCTGTGCTTACTTTTATTACATTTCTGCCTTCTCTTCTTGTGCAAGACTTCCCTTTTTTCTAGGAAACACAAGTAAGGATAAGGTTAGGAAGCTGGATGCTTCCCTGAACTGTTCCTTTCAACAGGATTGTTTCTGGGAATATATGCGATAGATCATTTCATTTTGTGGAAGTCAGAAGCGACAGAACATAGGTTAAGGCTCAAGAGTGTCCAGCATTGTTTAAAATAGAGGATAATTCAAAGCAGAAGGTTTGGTCCCTGCCCCCAAATAGCTTACTGTCTAACAAAAAGAAAAGGATAAAACACATTAGAAATCAGAGTGAACAAAATAGGATTATATAGAATCTAGTTCTAAATCATTGCTCAGTTAGTCATGTCCCATTTTATTTACTCCTCACAACTCCCTTCCACGGTCTTCCTGCTGTTAAATGGATGCTATTTTAAGAAGTGAAGGCCAAATCTCACATTTGATTTTACTCTTTTGCATTGTACATTTTGTTGGCATTATTATATCACATTATATAATAAATGTTATATATTTAAAGTGATTAAGACAAATTAGAGATCAATAGATGATGTAGTCAAAAAATTATGATAGAAACGTCTTGATCTTAGAGTGTCAGGAACTGGCACATAGGAGGCCCTCAATATACATGTGGTGAATGAATGAGTTGTTTATGTCTTTGTTTAAAGGCATAAAGTACTTCAGTAGAGAAAACAACATCAGCAAAGAGAGGCATGAGAATGCACACTGCTGGATTTGAGAGAGATTTGAGCAAAGTGGAGTTGAAGTTATATAGCACAAAATAACAAGAAGTAGGGATCAACAAGATGGGAAACTCAGAAGCTCAGATTTGAAGTCCTAGAAAATGGGGTCTTTGAAGATTTGGGGACCGGTGAGCTGTGGAATGAGTGTCTGAGAAAGATAACTAGCATAGGATGGCTCATGAGGGAGAAGGAGTTGGTCTCACCTAGCCCAGCTGTGATCCCCTGCCAGCCACCCAGGTGTGAAGTGATGTTGGGGGAGGGGAGTGACAGAGAGGAAGGGACGTGGATAACAGGCATTTCAAAGGAATACTCAGGAGGATTTAATAAACACTTTTCAGTAGATCAAAATCTCCAGGCTTACTGCTGCCGCAACAGAAGAGATAAGAAAATGACTAACACTTGTAGAAGAAGCAAAAGATAGAGAGCCTAGGAAATAGAAGCCAGGCCTGAAGTCAGCACCCCATGACCTTGCCCAGGGCACTTGTTAATTCATTCCTTAAAATCAGGAGGTGCCTCCCATTACGGAAACTCACCCAGTTTCTTGCATTTTGCCATTGCAGAAGAAGTTTAAGATCCAGAAAGAAAACACAGTCCCCTCCCTTGTCAATAGCAGGCTTTCTGGAATATTTTGGGAACCTGCCATTCTCAAAGCAGGCTTCTCCTGTCTCACTCAACGCTGTTACCCTGATTTTGCCCTCTTGGTGACTATGCAAATAGTAAAACAAACACCCAAGGATCCTTTCACTGATTGAAAACTCTAGGTCCACGAAGAACACTAGCAGGTGACAGATGTCTCAGTTTTTATTTCAGCATTTAAAATACTCAGTGTGATACATAGAAAGAGTGAACTCAGTTGTACAAATACACCTTAGCATACATATAAAAGAAAGTCCAATCAAATTAAATTAGGGACACATTAATGTATAATGAAACCTGAAAACATCTGGAAGTGAAAAGTAGGCAGGAGTACAAGTAGGAAGGAAACACAATGGAGAGCTACATAAGGATTTCAACCATATTTGAAATGACTTATTTCAATAGTTAGGTACTCTACATGGCTGTCCATTGTATAACCCCTTAAGCTACTCTGTAGCTTTGAAGTATTTAGCAACACATCTTTTTTAGGTCTTCAGTTTCCTGCTGAGGAGAAGGGGCAAGCACATCTGGTCCTCACCCTTCCTAGCACAGAAGACTCGCTCCCCTTCCTCAGTATGGAGGGAACCCACCTCCACAGCAAGGAGATGAAAAGAAGAGAGGAGACCCCTGTGTAATATATTTAACTATTAAAAAGACAAATAAACCTGCATTCATCTCTCAGCAGTAGGGTTGGAAAAGTCTCTCTTCTTGCACGAAAGTTTCATGTCAGCAGGATGGGTCCATTGTTTTTTCACGGTTTTGTGCAAGGGAAAGGACTCCCCCCACCCATTATGACGCTCAGGAAGCGACTATGTGAGAGTCCCCAGAAATGCTCAGACGCCTGAGACTTGCTGGCCCACAGAAAGGGGATTAGTAAAGCACCATTAGCCCCACAATGAAAACACATCAGTTTAGTGGTTTCTTTCATCGTAAATCCAGTTTATAAACACAACCTTATCACAGGGAGAATGTTTATCTTCATGTGTTATAAGTAGGTTCCCAAAAAGCAACAGTAGCTATTGAAATCAAATATGATGTTCAAAAATATATTTTCTCCTTCCAGCCAAAATGACACAGATGACAGGGAAGCCAGAGGGTTCAAATACCTTCTGATTAATTTAGAAGTTTCATGAATTAAGTCTAAGAAGGCCAGAAGTTTGAATAGAGGAATCTCCTACTTTTCCAACTACTTAAGCCGAATTTCTGAAGTCAAGATATCAAGCTTTTTTATGGCTTCATAGTGCCAAAAGTTAGGACACATTCTAGTAATTTATGATTGTTTTATCTGGGAAGCAGCTGATGACAAAGGAAATTTAATTATAATTTCCCTCTCCCCCTTCCAATTCCCCAGGAGGTGGGGAGCTTCCTGTTTGTTTCCATTTATTTGTAAATACAGGGGGTAATTTAAGTAAGGACATTAACTAACCTTGACTTTACTAAAAGTTTCCCTTACATCATTTCTATCCCTACATCATTTTTCACTGGAGGGTCACATTTGCTATGCATAATTACTAATGAAATGATAAAACAAACAGACAATTTGTGCAGACTGCTTTCTCCCAAAATATTCCTGTGCAGGCTTGAAAGTATCTCTGTTCTCAAACATCAGTGCACATTAACTTGTACAGCACATGACATAAAATGCCTAACAATGCAAAAATCACGACTAAAGAAATTTGAAATCAAGATGCAACTTACCACTCAGTCCCCCCTTCTGCCTCCACCAGAGACACCCTTGTATATGGGTATGGGGCTGGTGCAAGTCAATAGCTAAGGGAAGTGTTTAGTAGTTTCTAAACCACAATGTGGTACACACTGTCTGAAGAACTGATGTAGTCAGACCCAAAAAATAACAGAATATTTGAAATTAGGGCTCTTCTGCAGCTGGTTGGGATATGTGTTTTCCAGTCTCCTACTTTCCCAGTTTCCAGTCCACCCATGTGCAGCTGGGGAATTCTGAAGGAGCACCTTAGGACCCACATGTGACGAGAGCTAACTTTTAAAATTTCCATAACTGACAACTTCTCTCTCAAATAGCCTGTCTTTTTGGGACAGAAACTTTTCCTATTTCATCCTGACATATACAGTCTGATCTAAAGAGTGTTAGCCAAATCTGGATATTACGGTCATAGGCACTATCTGTTGCATGTGGTTACAGATTACCAAGGCCCTGACCCTTTCTTTTTCTCCATGGAGGCCATCTAACTTTTTGGCAGACATGCACATCACCTGGCGCTGAGAAGCGAATGTCTAGCCCTAAGTAGCCCCTGGTTTGGGTTTCACACCTCACTTGGTCTTGGAGCAGTGGCTTCTTTCTTTGTCGTGTCCCCTACCTTGTAGATGTAACTTGGCCTTTGGAGGCTCATCCTGGCATCCAGACTTTTCCATTATCTCTGGCCTGTCTCAGAGGCTCTAGGGTCCTATCTCAGACTGACTCTGACCCACTTACTCCTTTGTATTCCCGCCATCCTTCTGGGCCTGAGAATTTTTAGCTACTTTTCACTATTGGTATATAGTAAAGGGGATCTTGGGAGACCATCCAGACCTGCCTCCAAGGTACTTCCTTAAAACACTATTTTACCACTCCAATTTAATGGGTTGCCATTTCTTTGAATGGCTTGCAAGTTTGCAAAGAAAGCCCAGACTATGTCCTGATATTCTCAAATTCCTTCCAAATCTATGGGATGCAAAATGAATGAAGATAATTAGACAGAAGTTTAAGGATAGTAGTTGAATTGGGAAAACATCTAGGACAGTGGAAAATGAAAAAGAGTTTTATTGGTTTATTTATTTATTTATTCATTTAAAATATTGTCCATGCTTAACATTGCAGTCATTTAAATATGAGCAAGATGTGTTTCATGATTTTAAGGAACTGTCATTCCAGTAAAGAGTAGGCATCTTAGTAGGTATTTTCAAGGAATGCTAGAGACACAAAAACTGTGAATAGATATCTGTACAGAATAATAAGTTTGCATGAGGATTCAGAAAACTTTTCTTAGATACTGATGCTCCAGTTGAGTCTTGAAGGATGATTAGGCTATCACAAATGGTGGGAAAGAGCAGTTTTGCCAATGGGAATGGTCAGAATAAAAATACGGAAGCAAGAAACAACATTAGAGTTACAAGTATAGTATGATTTAGTACAGTTGGAGCAAAGAATGTGAAGTGGGCAATAATAAGAAGCAAAAAGAGGAAGATGGTCAGGAGAACAATCATGAAATTAAGGAAATGGAATTCTATTCTGTAAAAAGCGGGAAACTACTGCATATTTCAATCAAGGAAGACCCATGACCACATTCACTTGTAGAAAGATTATGCTGGCCAACAGTGTAAGGCAGGGACCCAAGTGGGTCAAGACAGGAAGTAGGGATGTTAAACAGGAAATGAAGAGAATGTGTACAGGAAATGAAGAGAATGTGTATTCAGGGAGCGGTGGTGAGGAAACAGGAGGGGATGATCATAAGAAATTATTAGTAAACAGAACAGAAAAGGTTTGATTATTTGTTAGTATTGGGGATGAAGGAAAGAAAGAACTGGATGATGAAAATTTTGGTTGGTGGATAATGGCGTAGTTAGTTGAGGAAAAGTGTACCATAAAAGGAACAGATCTTTTTCAGGCAGGTTGTTTATTTCAGTCTCTAATATACAAAGTTTAAATAGATTTGAGATATCCAGATAGAATTATTCAATAGTTAGTTGAATTGGTGAGGACCTCAGAGTCAAAGTCTGAACTAAACATATAGACTTGGAAGTTACAACATACAGACTCTAATGTCTGTGGCAATCTTTGCCTGCTTGAACATGTTCTTATATTGCAAACAAAAATTCGGTTGGGTCTAAGTTTCTGAACAGAAATTATTTCAAAATACTTGATTTGTGTTCTAATACACAAACTTGTTAATGAGTTGTCCAATTTCTATTTTAGTTTTATTCCTTTATAGCTAATTTGGATTTTTCTCCCATTCCAGGGAGAGCCCTAAAAACAGAAAAGTGAGCATATAAGGAATCTTGGTAACACCAACATTTCAGAGGTTAAGGAGCTAATGTAGAATGTTCTAAAGCATCCTGGGGAAAGAAGTCAAAGAATGAGGCAAGTATCAAGTATTTGATGACAACATGGGAAAGATTTTCAAGAAGGAAATGATCAAAAACATTAAAATACAGAACCATCGAGTGAGAACTTCCCAGAAGGGACAGGTGAATTTGGCAAGCTGTGTGACCCAGGTGAGCTTCACCTGTGAATATTGGGTTGAAAACTGAAGGGGCGATTCCAATTCAAAATGGCAGAGTGAGCAGACACATCTGCTTCCTTCCCTTCGTTTTGAGCTGGCTGGAAGAGTTGCAAAAGGGAATAACTCCATAACAGTTATGAGACTAGGGAGGAAAGATCATAGGTATTACAAATATTTGAAAAATGTCTGGAAAGTAGAAAGTAAACAGACTTTTACTTTGTGACTAACCAGAGCCAAGCAAGCTCAAAACCAGAATATGTACAGAAAGCTGAAGGATGTTACTCTTCCTATGGGACCTAGGCAGTCTCTGAGATTGGATCAAGAGGCCAATTACCAGTGAAATCCAGAGAGAAAGGGAGAAATGAAAAGTACTGTTATCATATGGGCAAAAATGTGGAAGATGTGTAGGGGTGGCCACAGAATTCTCTAATGAGGCAGATTTATAGATATGTAGATTCAGATCAGAGGCACATGTGCTAGTTAGAGTGACTTGCTATGGTCTAATCGTTTGTATGATTGAAGTACACAAACTTGAAGTTGGTGATGGCTCAAAATAAAAGTTCTTTAAATGCCAAAAGTTGCTCAGACTACTGCAGAGAAAGAAATTCAAAGATGTAGGGAGGGGACTTACTATGGACTATTTACTCACTGTCTTTTTAAATATGTCCTCCGAGAGGACTTAGGAGATTATTCTTTCAACAAAACATTGAGAACTTTGTGGGTGGATCTTTGAAAGTGTTATTGGAGTTGTTTTTTGTGGGCTGCATAGGTCGATGGGAGATACTGAAGTGAGTTCTTGATTTTAGCAGGTGTCAAGAACTTGTATGGTCTGAATTTTGCTCTACTTCTAAGTTAACAGGTCAGCGCATTAGCTGGCTATGGTTTCTTGGACACTAGCCAAAGACAGGAGAGTCCTGAGTCAAAGACAAGAGGCATTTTTATTCATGGCAGAGCAAGCAGCATAAGCATCAGCAGGTAGTCAGGCACTACATGGTTGGCTGGTGGTGCACCACGTATTTAGTTGTCGTCCCACGAGATGAGAATGCAGTGACACCACAACTGCCACAAGACGGTAACACAATGTATTATCATGTGTTTGTGGTGCTGGTGTGGTAAACAGACTTACTGTGCTGCCAGGCATGTTAAAGGAAAGCACATAGAATTATCTACAGTGGATAAAAATTGACAATGATAATAAATGACTACGTTACTAGTTTGTTGACTTACTGTTGCTATCATTATTTCAGAGTGCACTCCTTCTACTTATGTAGCTATTGAATAACTCTACTGTCAGCAGGACTCCAAGCAGCAGGATGAGGTAAACCTGTAGCACCGATGTCAGCCATGCCCTCTAGGACCCTAAACCCAGCCAGACGTGGGAGAAGAGATCCCACAAATGACCAGGGACTAGCTTAGAAAGTCAGATATCTTTCTTCTTCCGTTTCTGTGTTGACTTTTCTACTAGACTTGAATTAATCCAGGTACATTATTAGCAATTGCACAGCCTCTGGCTTAACCACAAACAGGAAATGGAGGGTAATTTTATTATCCATAATGACCCTGGGCTGGGAGTTGGGGCTGCCCTGAATCCATCTTGCTACAGTTTTCCACAAGTCTTGTCATTGACCAGTTAAATTCAAGAACCACTTTTGTATCACCTTCCCTCATTAGATGCTAGAGATAATTGCCCACAGAGTGTGAATAAACAGTAACTCAATTCTCCTTCTGGGAAACTCCCCTTGATTAAACAAATGTAGCCTCATTTTGGAGAAATCTATGCAGTTAGATAAGAGCTGCCACGATCTACTGACAGGGTTTTCTTAAATGCTTCAAGGTCTTTTACTCCTAAGATAGATGCAATCCACTGATTTGAGGAAGAAGGCAAAGTAACGACTAACTTCTACAAAAGAATATAGTCCCAAGGACACATGTGGTGTCCTGATGTCTACATGAATGTCTACAATTGACTACAGTCTCAGCAAGTGCGACCCACATCAATCTGAGTACACATTGGCTGCCTCCAACATAGCCTCCAAGCCTTGCTATGCTTCAGGATTCCTAGTTTAGCTCTACTAATGTAATTGAGATCAGTTCGTGCTTTTGGAAGGAATGACTGAGGGAAGTAAGTGTAATCTGTCCTGTGTATTCACATCACCACTGGGTGGGTAGCATTTGTCCACCCCACAGAATGAGCAATTCATCTGGCAATGGAGGTGCAGAAGATATCTAGGGATGTTGGTAGGAGATTTGCATGGGAGGTACAGAGCCCGGGGCCATTTTCTGTTTCTGATAGACTTTTCATGAAAGTTAAAGATAATGGTGATTAAATAGTGCTCAGAGCCTGAGGGGGGATGGTACACCCAGTAGTCATTTAGATTTAAGGTACCTAGACAGTTTTGGAGAGCTGCACCCAGGGATTTTCCTTTTTGAGGAATGTTCCTGGTGTGATTCTGTCACACACATTTTATTCTGTCCCTCTTCTGTGCTATAAGGGTCTGAGGTATTTCTTTCACAGATGCCAAGATGGCTGCTCTTCTTTCACTGACAAAAACTGATGTGTCCCTTTTAAGTAGCTATAGGAAAAACTTTCAACTTTTCTCCAGTTATAATCTACTATGTAGCATTTAGGCTCTTCAGTTAGAAGTGTTAGGTTCAAGATGGACCACAACATTTCTATATAATTTAGAGAAATCCACACAGAACATCTTAGGAGTATTCAGCACACAATGTGCTCAGCTAAATGATCATTATAATATAGAGGATGTCAGTCCAATGAGAGAGTTTCTATAGGTAGCACAATCAGAACTAACCCATCTTTTCACTGGGCTGCCACCCGTATAGTATACTAACCAATCTGTCTTGAAGTGACCACTAAGAGACAGAGCAAGACATCATGCCCTAGTACTTTCTGTGTGTTGGACTTCAATTTTATTCTTTTGCATGTGGATGTCAAGTTTCCTCAGCATCATTTGTTGAAAAGACTGTTTTCCTCATTGAATGGTCTTGGTTTCTTGTTTAAAAATCATTTGACCATACATATGAAGGTTTCTTTCTGAGCGCTCTATTCTATTCTATTCCACTGGTCTATATGTCTTTATCTATGACAGTACCATGCAGTTCTGATTACTGTAGCTTTGTAGTAAGTTTCAAAATAAGGAAATGTGAGTCTTCAAGCTTTGCTCTTAAATTTCAAAATTGTTTTGGCTGTTTGAAGTCACTTGAAATTTCATAGGAATTTTAGGATGAATTTTTTTTTTTTAATTTCTGCAAACAAGTCATTGGAGTTTTGATGGTGCTTGTGTCAAATCTGGGGATCACTTTGGGTAGTTTTGCCATCTTAACAATACTAAGTCTCCCAATTCATGAATAGATGCACTTCATTTATCTACCTCTTTATTAATTATTTTTAACAATGTTTTGTAGATTTCATTGTATAAGTCTTTCAACTCCTTCATTCATTCCTAAGTATTTTATTCTTTTTGATGCTATTGTAAATAGAATTGTTTATCTCATCCGCAAACAGATAAAATTTTACTTTTTTCCTTTCCAGTTTGGATACTTCCTATTTCTTTATCTCGCCTAATTGTTCTGGCTAGAACTTCCAGTACTATATTGAATATACATGCTTAAAATGAGGACTTTAATCTTGTTTCTGACTGTAAAGGGAAAGCTTTCAGTTATTATCACTGAGTGTGATGTTTATTATGGGTCTTTCATTTGTAGCTTGTATTACGTTGAAGTAGTTTCTTTCTATTCCTAATTAAGTGTTTTTATCATGAAAACGTGTTGATTTTTCCTCTATCAGTTGGGATGATAATTTCTATCATTCTGTTAACGTAAAATATCAAACCTTACACTGACTAAAGCCAAGCCTTGAATCATTTCAGTCCCTGATAGATTTAAGCTATTTGCTGCTATTTAAACTGCTTGCCAAAGCTAAAGAAAATTGTCTTTGGAAAAAGACATCATACATCATACATAACATCATACAGATCTACATTTTATACAGTATTCAAATCTAATAAAAAGTATCAAGAAATAGAATGAAGCAGAAAAATATAGATGGACAGAGGGTCCAAGTATTAAAGTTCTGACATACTGACTTTAAACAGATTGAGACAAATATGCTCTAAAAGATAAAGGGCAAGAGGCAAACTTTTACCCAGATCCATATTTATTTAAAAGAAAAAGAAAATGGAATTAACAAATACAAAAAACTGAAATTATGAATATTATCAGTGACTACAATAGCAGATAAAATACAGGAAAGAAAGAAAAGTAATGATCTAGTGAATAGATCATTTAAAATAATAACCATATTGAAAGCGAGTAGAAGAAAGAATGAACAATATGGGAGAGGGCAGAAAGGTCTTACACATGTGCAATTAGAGTTGTAAGAGAAGAAAGAGAAGGTGCTGTGGATTAAATATTTAATTAGATAGTGGTAACGAATTTTCCAAAATGAACAAAGGCCACAGATTCGGATTCCCTAAGAAATTCAAGTAAGATTAATACAAAGAAAATCACAAGTAGATATATCATAGTAAAACTGCGAAAAAATAATCCAAAGATAAGGAAATCTTCCATGAAGTCAAAGAGGGAGGAGAAGCTGTATTTATTACAAAGCACAAAAGGAAAAGAAAGAATAAAAGCCAGAAAACAAAAGGAATAACATATTTTAAGGTGTCTAAGTAATAACCACCATCCGGGAATTCTACACATAACAAAAATGTTCTTCAAAACTGACGATGAAATAAAAACTTTCAGAAAACAAAAGACAAAAGAATTTATTACCAGCAGACTTGCAATCAAATATAATAAAATGGGCTTTTTAAGTAAAAGAAAATCGAGAAAAGCAAAATGTTGGGAATGTGGGAAGAAAAAAAGAGCAAGAAATGGGGAGATTATGTTGGTAAACCTAATTGAATATTGACTCTTTCATAACCAATAAAGTGATAGGAAAGTAAAATAACTAAAAAATGCTTTACTAATCAA
Organism: Hystrix cristata; assembly: GCA_004026905.1. NCBI lineage: Eukaryota > Metazoa > Chordata > Mammalia > Rodentia > Hystricidae > Hystrix > Hystrix cristata. The sequence continues at coordinate 90,862 of PVJO010002995.1, forward strand.
AAATGCAAAAAGGAGGAAAAAAAGGTTATGGAATTAACAGAATAGAAAACAATTCGTACACTGCGTTGGGAATTTAACTCAAGTGGTAGAGCACTTGCCTAGCAAGCACAAGGCCCTGAGTTCGATTCCCAGGACCCCCCAAAACAAACAAACAAACAAACAAAACACCAGAAAACAATTAATACAATGGTAGATATAAACCCTAATACGTAAGTGATGGCATTAAAAGGGGAATAATTCAATAACCTAATTAAATTAAAGATGTTAAGATTCTATTAAGATTCTAAGATTCTATTAAGATTCTGTTCTAAGATTCTATTAAGTCAACAAAGCTCTACTATAAGTTACTTTAAAAAAATATCTAAAATATAAAAAAAAGTAAAGGAATGAAAAAATAGAGATACAAGATAGCATTAAAAGAAAGCTGCTACAGCTGTAATACTTAGAAAATAGATTTAAGAAAAATGGATAATGATTACACAGATACAGTGGATAACTCGATATACAATACAATAGATCCAAAAGTGTCTTAGTCACTTTCTTGTCACTAGGACAAAATACCTGACACCCACAAATTAAGGTAGGAAAGTTTTATTTTGGCTCACCTTTTTTAGAGGATTGAGTCCATAGTCTGCTTATTCCAAAGCAGAAAAGGCATGGTGGAAGGGTCTGGTGAGAGAAGCTGCTCACATCACAGCGGTCAGGAAGCAGAGAGAAGCAAGCAGCCAGGAAGGGCAATATACACTTCCAGGTCACGTCCCCAGTGGCTCATCTCTTCTCACCAGACCCCACCTCCTAACACCATGTTTAGCTCTGAATATTTCACTGGATGAATCCACTGATGAGCTCCCCTCATCCAATCACCTTCCAAAAGCACAACCTCTGAATATATGAAGTTTGCAGGGTGGGGGGGGGGATTCTAGGTCTAAAACACAATAAGGAAGATATAACAGTTCTAGATTTGTTTGTATGTAAGAGCACAGCTACAAAATGTGTAAAGGAAACTGTTCTAAGATTAAAAGGAGAAATAGAAATATCCACAATCATAGTGATATACTTTAGTATAACTTTCTTGGTATCTAAGAGAACAGAGAGTAAATACTATTAAAAATATAGAAAGTCCAGAACAAATTTGATCTAATTAACATACATAATATTGCACCTCATAGATCAGAATACATTTTTTGTCAAAAACATGTGAAACATTTACCAATTCTGATCACTGAGACCACAAAATCAGTCCTAACATATTTTGAAAGCTTGAAATCAACAGAATATATTCTTTGACCAATTCTTAATTGGAATTAAGTTATAAATCAGTAACAATGAGATAACAGAAAATTAAATTATAACAAAATTAAGATATAAATCAGTAACAAATGTTTGGAAGTTGAGCAATATACTTGCAAATAATCTATAGATGAAAGATTTGTTATTTAGTTGAAAACATTTTCTAATTTCCACAAAATAATGGAAGTACCATGTACCAACACATGTATCTGGCTACTAAATGAAACTCTCAATCTTCATATTGGCTTAGTCTATGAATACTATGAGCATGAAAAAGATAATATGTTATTAGAAACAACTATATATATAAAAAAAAACCTTCAGTAGAAACAACTATAGGACCATCAATTGGAAAACTGAATAAACACACTTTCCCAGGGAAAAAAGTTATCCTACTAAACTCTACCGCTAGGCTTATGTTCTTCTGACTGTGTAATGTATACAGGGTGCTTACATGTTGGTCTCTACCAAAGGTTCATTGAGGCAGCTGGATGCTAAAAGTCCAAACTGGAGATTTGTGTCATCAACATAAACATGCAGGCGGCATCCATAGCATGAGAGAGTGGAGCTTGGAGGGGCTCCCTCGGGTCACTGAGGATCACACCCAGAGGCCACACATCTGAGTAATTCCTTCAGAACAAATCACAGCTCAGTGCTATTGCTGGAGCTCAGCCTACTAAAGAGGTCGGATTTTGATAGTGATCACGATGACACATCAACAGATAATTGAGTGAGCAAATGGGTCAACATCATACTGCAAGTATGAGCCCAAGAGCGCATTTGGAAACAGCTGCTGTGAAAAGTACTGGAACACGGCCATCACAGACCTGCACTTTCTGGCCCCCAGGACGGAGTCGTCTGGTTGATGACCTTCATAGAAGTGGTGTGTTTTCTGATCTTGCTGTTCCAATAAGCTCAAATCCCCCAAGAGCAGAGATGCTGCAGCATGAGGTTCTAAGAACACCCTCCCTAAATCAAAAGGAAGGCCAAGCCCAGGAAAGACGGGCCAATTATCAGCGCAGGGATATGGGTGGCTCCCCACATGCTGCCTCAAGTTTCATTATTTTCTTGGCTCAGTTCAAAAAGCAGCACTTCTGGTCACCTGTCATGAGCAGGAGATTTTCATCTCAACAAGAGAAGATTTTCATGTACTTGGAAAATTCCCATCTTGTTACAAAATGTTATGAAATAACAATAGATAGCACATTTCCCTTCTTCCAGAGAGGCTCAAGCAGTATTTTGACATACATCTTATTTAATCTCCAAACAACTCCTGGGCGGTATGGGAAGAAGGGAATTAAATACATCGGTACATGTAATACACAAGGCTTGTAAGTGGCAAAAATGGTTGAGGATAGAATGTAGGGCCTCTGGCTGCCAGTCTACTGAGGGCTGCACTGACCTACGTCCCCTGTAGCTGTATTTATTTTATTTTTTATTTCAGAGTCTTTCTCACTTTCTAGGTTTCCAAGGCTGGGCTTGAACTTGTAGTCTCTCCACCTCAGCCTCCCAGAGTGCTGGGATTACACACATGCACCACCTTGCTGTTTAGCCTTAGTCTTTCTTTGGTGGCTTTCTGAACCCAGCTCTATCAATAGGCAACTCACTTTACAATTTAGTCTTGTCTTCAATCAACAAACACTTGCTGATATTCACTGTGCAACCTACTAGTACAGTTGACTGGGCAGCACTCATTCTACCCCTCCTCTGTTAAATGACATCTTAGTCTGTTTGGGATGTGACAGCAAAATACCACAAATTGGGCATCTTATAAATAGGAAACATTTCTTACAGATCTGGAGGCTGGGAAGTCCAAGGTCAGGGTGCTAACAGATTCAGTGTCTGGTGAGGTCTCTCTCCCTGCTTCATGGCAAGTGCCTTCTTGCCGTGTCTTCACAGGGTAGATGGAGCCAACAAGCTCCCACGGGCCTCTTTTATAAAGGTACTAATCTCACTCATCCTCTTCTGATGGCCCCACCTCTTAAAACCATCACTCTGGAATTAGGCTCCAACATCTGGATTTGGAGAGACACAAACTTTCAGATGGAACCAAGCTGTTTGGGGAAATGCCCGTAGCTCAGTGGATGGAACTGATGTATCTAAAGGGCTATCCTGTCCCCCATGACAGTGACTGGTTAAGAATAAAGAGAGATTTTTCTGGAGGCTTCTGAGGAAGTGCTTTCTCACTTGTAAGAGAGCAACAGGAAAGCAGACACTCCCCTGCTGATTGCCACTGGCAGCCATCCCATGGCCCCGAGTGGACCTGCCTTGGATTCAGCCGATACTGTGGACAGCAGTGTGGAAGATGAAAAGACGCTAAGTCCTCGCTGACATCATTGAACTTCTGGATCCACTAAAGCTGAAGCCCACCCCTCCTTCTTGCTTTCCTCTCATACATAAACTAAAGGAAACCCATGTGGTATAAGCTAGTTTGAGCTGGTTTTCCTTCTGCTTATAACTGAAACAATTCTAATGCAAAGTGGTTCAGAAAAATCTTTCCAAATGATCCTACCTCTCCAGTTCCATATCCTACTTTCCAGCCTCCACTGTACCCACCGAGGAGCCAGCACTCCTAACAGTCCAGGGTGCAGACACCTCATTCCCAACCCCAGCCTTTCTTCAGCACCATCTCCTCACACCATTCATGGTCCTAACCACTGGGGGTCCCCGTCACTAGATACACAGTTTTCGGTGAGACTCATCCTCATCATGAAATCCTCACGGTGAAGCTTGTCCCGGGTCATGTCAGGGAAAGAGGAGCTGTATGCTTTTAAGTTTTATCCCCAGATCTCTCCCTGGAGCTATACTTTGGTCTTCTTCCTGGTATTTTGTTCTTAGGAAAAGGGGAAGAAGATAGTACTGTATCCCACTGTCACTTTCCAGTCTCACTTAGTGATTCTCATTCTCATTGAGCGTTCCTGTCCCCAGTGTACGCAGACCTATTTCCTAAGCTGCCCTGTGACCAGGTGTCCCTGACATAAGGCATCTCAAGGAAGAGGCTGCAGCTGTCCAGAACTGGGCTCACAAAGGGAGGCTTCTCTGCTGAGAAGCAAGGGTCCAGTGTGACTGAACCTACCTGCTAAGCAAGGGGTGTTGTGTGTCACGGAAACCCATGGGAGCTGAGGTTTGGGAAGCTGAGGCCAGAGTGAAGGATAGGGAAAAGTGTACTCTTGGTAACTGCTTAAGCCCATTCAGGGTCTGGGTTAGGGGCAGAAGCCAGGGTGGCTTCACCATGAGTGTGAAGGAAACTATGACTAGATTTCATTGTTCACCTCCCAAACTGACCAGTTTGGTTACCTTTGACAAGATCCTTAACTTTTCCTTCCTGTCAGTGATTGCTACCACCTAGAGTTATTTCAAAGTTTTTTTAAATATATAAATAATAATTGCATTTATGCATGGGGTACAATGTAATGTTGTTACATGTACACAAATTATAGAAAGATTAAATCAAGCCAATTAATATATCCACCACTTACCATATTTATCATATTTTGTTGTTGTGAAGGCATTTGTGACCATTAGGTTTAATTGTCAACTTGACTAGATTAAGAGACTTCTGAAGGTATTTGGATTGTGGGGGTGCTACAGTCATGAGTGGATTAATCCACCAATATTCACAGTTGGATGTGCTGGTAGGAGGTGGGGTCCAGCTGGAGGTGGGGCCCTGGTGTCTCTCACTGGTGTTCTTCTCCTCTTCTCTGCTTGCTGATGCTGTGAGATGAGCAGTCTTCCTCCGCCAGGCCCTTCAGCCATGCTGTTCCTATCTTGAAGCCAGCTACCCAGGGACTAAACCCTCTGAAACAATGAGCCAAAATTAAACCTCTCCTTAAATTGTGCCTGTCAGATATTTTGTCCCCACAATGGCAATGTGATGAATATAGATCAAAACTACTCTTAGCGATTTTGAAATAAACATACAGTGCATTGTTATTTACTGTGGCCATCGTGGTATTTTGAAGGAAATGGAGACAAAGCATCTAATGCACACCTCCTTCATCCACAGCATATTTTAGGATCCAATGCCCTCCTCTCCTTTGTGTGAAATCTAAAGCCACTTGGAGGTGCCCTGCATGTGAGAGGAGGCAGAAGTCTTGCTATAAGATTTGAATGTGTGTGCCCTAGAGGAAAAGCACAGGGGAGGAATCTAACAATTAGATTCCAGACACAGCTCTGTAAACTGCGTGATCAAACTCCTCACTCCAACTCCGTGTGAGCCTCCATCTCTGCAAATAACAGTGTTGGATCAAATCATCTCTAGGGACCCTTTGGAGACCCTCTTCATAGGACCATCTCAGGGTGTAGGAGGAAAAGGTGACAACGATGGGCATTCTGGGCAAGGGTCACAGGTGGGTGTGACTTCTTGCACACACAGTCCCTCTCCTGGCTCCTCTGGGCACTGCCTTCAGGTTCCTTGCTCTGCCACTTGCCCCACAGTGTCTCATACTCTCCAACTTTCTATTTCACATTCCTTCAAAGGACAAATTGTAGTGCCTTGACCTCCCCTTTAAAAGGATCAAGTATTTTGTTTGATCACTTACTTCCTCAATTCCTTAAGGACTGAATGTTTACCTAATAACTTCTTTTTAATTCTGTCAGTTCCAAATTAGAGAACTAGTTGCTTTAGGAGTTTTCGGCTAAGGAATCAGTGCCGGAATTTAACCAATAGAGCAAGAGCCCTTTATATTCTGTCCCTGTGACATTTTCCAGGCATCTGATCTTCACAATCTGAGAAAACAGCTCCTCTGGTCTTGTCCCCATCTAGACCCAAACACCATTCTCATTTTCTCTGTGAGAGGTACAAATGGCTCCTGATAAATGTGTCATAAGCTTTCTGCTCCCAACTGGCTGCCCAAGTGGAGGTCCTGCTTTTTGACTCATTTTTCAGTAGATTCCAGAACCAAGCTCTCTTTCCAGCAGAACTGCATACTTGGGAGTGAGTGAGGATGGGGCGCTCAGGCCATGTGTGTAGAGAAGTCCCAGGTGAGATGCGCTGAAAATGCAGATTTCTGACCTCGGGCATGGTGCCAGAAAGAAGTTTTAATGTCCAAATGCTTTATGCTTCAAAGATAGGCCCTTGTGGTTGTTGGTTTAAACCTGGATACTCCACAGGAAGCAACCTGATATCCCACTGACTGGAGCCGAAAGGTAATTCAAAATCACTTCGATCGAGGCCAACAACTTTGCTGAAGATTTGATACTCTCCAGAGATATTGCCCAAATAGGTGAGCAGTGTAACAAGTGACTCCAGCCCTTTCGCATATTAGAGGCAAATTTAAGAATTTAAGTATTAGGATAACCAAAGAATTTAAGTATTAAGAAAACTAAGAATTAAGAATTAGGATTAGTCTTTATATTCAGTATTTCCTGGCATTTTATAGCTTTTCAAAATTTCCTAAACGCTCAAATTAAAAAGGTGGGTATGGTCCTCAAATCATCTGTTAACTGCAAAACAAATAGATTTCTCCAGCAAAGAGGGATGCTCTCCCATCCTAGTCCATTCGTAGTACAGTAGGGCATTTATGGTATGTCTAAGAGATACTTTAATACCTCATGGGAGAAGTGGCTCAACTAAATTAAAATCCTCTTTTAAAATATCATTTACTCTGTGCGCAGAACACTAAGAAGACACCAGTATGACTAAGACATTATTTCTCCTCTCTGGTGCCTATAGGGTTAAACACACACACGCACACACACACACACACACACGTGCAAATAGCTACATTAAAAATAGATAACAAAGAGTAGAAAGTGGTGTAGGAGGAAACCAGCAACCCCAGGAGCCTCTGGCAAAGTCTTACAGAGGAAGTGGCTCTCGAGCTAAGCCCTGATGGAGGCCTAGCACACCCATAATTAGAGGTGATGGGAGAATGTGTCAGGCGAGGAGGACACCCGCCCCAGTAAAGAAGGGGCCCCAGATCAGAGACAAAGTGTGGCAGAGCAGAGCATCAGTAGACTCACAGGCCAGGTGGGAGGACACTGAGTACCTGTCTGAGAAGCTGGCAGTTTTTCTCTCCTCGCTGTTCTCCCCAGTATTGCTAAAGAATCATCTGCCAACTTAGTGCAGGTAACCCCAGCAAACACTATATTAAGTTGCCCCTGAGAAAAACAGCTCCATGGAAAATCAGAACCTGCTGCAAATCAGCCTCTGCACCGAGGAGACACTTAGACTTTGGATTTGGGGTCAGACTGGAAACCGTTCTGTTTTCTTTGTGCACTGCGGATTTTGTCAGCTGTGTAACTTCCAAGTGGGAGCCTTGTACACCCCTCACACTTCCCTTCCAGCAGTTGGGAAGGTTAATGACCTCTGTGCCCTTCAGATGCCCTCCTGAGAGTCTCCAGGGGAACTTTGTGTAGACCCCATAATGCTACATTTTAAATCCTACCGTTCCAAACATATCCTTTACATTTAATGAAAATCCTTCCGTCCACTTTTATATGATACAGTAAGACTCAGACAACAAAAACTTCCTCTTATTTCTGTAGGTGAGTAAAAAACAGTCAACAGGGCCGGTGGTATGCTCTAAAAGGCACACACCAGCCGCCAGGAGGTTTGCGGATAATGGGATGGGTCTGGGCTGTTAGGAGGATTTTACAATGCTCCAGGCAAGAAGTAACAAGAGCCTGAATTAAATCAGGAAGACTTAAAAGAAGGAGCAGATATGGGAGGCATTTGGGAGACTGGATCAAAAGAGTTCGGCAGCTGACTGAAGGCACAAGGAGGGGAAGGTGGAATGCTGGCTTTCCAAGGTGTGAAGCTAAGTTACTGCAGATGATACCATTCTCCCTGGAAAGGAAACCCAGGAAGAGCAGCGATTCTGGGAGCAATTCTTGTTATTTTTAAAACAACAAGAATATGTTTGGCTTCTGTTTGCTGGATTCGTCATAATTAGGGTGACCATATAATGTTATCATCCAAACTGCGACACCATTGAGAGAAAGCGCGTGCTTTCGTGATTGTACCAGGACAAGTCTAAAGCAAGGCTGTTCCAAGTATATCCAGATGTTTGATGTCTGTGTCTCTAATACCTTTCCGTTTCCATTCACGGAGCGGCAAGGGGGAGACAAGCATTAAATGAAGCTGGCTCATACTGCAGTGAAACTTGGGATCTCAGAGTTATAGGGTAGCACAGAAACCTAGATAACGTAGTTTCTCAGTGATCCTAGAAAACCCTCTCCACTCCCTTCCCTAAGTACGACATCTGCTGGAACAGTCCCCAAGACTGGAGACTAACTCTGACATTCAGACAGCGTAAGTACTCTTCTTCATACCCAGCTAAAATTGGCTTTCCTGCAAACGTCACACATTGGTACTCTTAACAGTTCTTATAATAATGATATTAGCAATATTAAAATAGCTAACATTTACAGAGCACCTACAAAACACCTGGCTTTACATACATTATTTTTGAAGCTCTTCAACAAGTCTACTTACATTGCCTTTACAGATGAAGCAGTGGTCACTGGGAGAGAGTGTTGGTAGCAAGGACATATCACCAGTAAATAGTAGAACAGAATTCGAACTAGATTCTGTCTTCCTATTCCCAAAGCCCATATTCTGTGTACCACAACACATCTCTGCATGTCAGAATAATTTGCCCTTAGAGAAATACAGACTAAGTGCAATCTGTCTTCTGTACATCAACACTTGCAATATTTGAAATAACTATCATCTCATCTCTCTTCTCTTGCTAACCTTAATTCTTATTCTATCCTCCCTACATCTGCCATGCTGTCAGATATCAGTTTTTCCTTTTTTAAAATTTCTGCAACACTCTTTTTTTCAGTACTGGGGATCGAACCCAGGGCCTTTGGACTGAGCTACCTCCCCAGCCCTTTTTTCATTTTTTTTGAGACAGAGTCTCACTAAGCCACTACGTTGTCCAGACTGGGCTTAAATCTGTGATCCTCCTGCCTCAGCTCCTCAGAGTGCTGAGAATACAGGCATGCACCACTTTGCCCAGCTCCATCATTGACACTAAGGGCAGGTTTTGTCAGTTTGGCACTAGATGCAGCAAACATCTGCAATTTTCTGCTTATCAGAACTTCCTCCTGATAACAGTGTTCTTATTTCTCTGGCCTTTCAGCCTTTATTCCAAAGGCAAACCAGATTCCACCACTGGGTTTCAGTAGTACAACTTGCAATCTAGAGTTATCCAATCACATTCCAACCTCTTGCCTTTGTGATTGATAGAGAAACGGGCCCAGTGAATTGGTGACTGTATTAGTCAGCCATTGTTATAATAATGCTACGTAACAAATTATTCCAAAAATCAGTGGCTGATAACAATAAGCATTTAATTCTTGTTCACAATTCTGCAGGTGGCTGATATTTGACTAATAAAGTTGGGCTTGGATGGCGCCAACTCCAAGCCAACAGTAATGCCCAGGGATGCTCCACGTGTCTTTCATCTTCCTTGCACAACATTCTTCTATGCAAGGCATGTTCTTAGGATGAAAGGCAAGGGTGAAGCAAGAGGGCAAATGCAACTGTATGCATCAAGTTTCTTTTTGTATTGCATTTACTAGCGTCTTATTCACCAAACAAGTCACATAGTAAAGCCCATGGCCAGGAAGAAGGGGTCATACTACCTACCATGAGGCCACAGCAAAAAGGCAGATGGATCATATTGCTACCAGACAGCACAGATTTCTGACCGAGACTACCACAGCAACCCAGGCAGACCAATGGAATTTAATTCAGGCCTTCGCTTAAGCTCTGTAAGAAGCAAATTCTGTTTCCAATGGACAGGATATGATGATGAAGTAAGCCTATAGTATGGGGCCACCCATACTTGGAGACAGAACTGAGCCACCCCAGAGAAAGGAGAGCCTATTAGACGAGCCTGATTCAAGCTCTACTTCACAGAAGTCGGAGTTGTTGCTGAATACGATTCAGGTCTGTGAGCCAGTGCACTCCCTTTTCGCTTAGACTGATTGAGTAGGGCTCTTTATCATCGGCAGAAAAAGGAGTCCTAATAGCTGTAGAGAATGAGTTAAATTGTCTTCAGAACCGAGCTGTGCCACATGATGAGTAAACCTGGGCCCACCCTGGACAGTGCTGGATAGTGCATCCTTCAGATCCAGCGCATCACTGCTGAAGCCCTTCCTAGATGGCCTGACGGCATGCATCCCATGACACTAGCCCATTTCCTCTCATTCCTTAAACACTTTTTTAAATAATTGCAAATCACCACTAGCCTAGGCAAATTTTTAATGCATTTGGTCCCATTGAGAAGCCTTTCACCTTACTTGACTTCATGTATTTCTTCATGTGTGGAGGAAAAGAAACTGAATTTAACATTCCGGGATAAAAATCTCAAAAAAACAGTATTTTTCAGGGGGAAAAAAGAGTTTTATGATTACATTACATTCCTGGCCTGTGCAATTAAATTTTTTGCTTTGACTAATTAGGGAAGAAATGAGAAGATATTGTCAAAAGAGCTCTTGATTTCAGAACCTATCGGCTTTGACCAGGCTTGTCACGTGAGCCTCTGTGGATCTTACTTTTCTCCAGCTGTACAAAAGGGACAGTGTTTGTCTCAAGATTTACATTTGTTGTGACAGTCACTGAGATGATCAATACAAATGGATCTTTTTATTATTTTCCTTATAAAAATAATTTTATAAAAGTAAAAGTAAATTTCCTAAATGTAACTAGTTTCTAGAGAAACCACTTGGTTCGAACTACTTGGATTTTTTCTATATTGCTTTCCACCATTTTGCTATCCGATTCCTAAGATTACAATGGTAACAGTGGACAGCGGGGTTGGGCCATATTATCTAGTGCCTTCTTAAAAGCAAGAGAACTTTTCCTGCAAGAACCCAATCTTCCCTGCTGATTTATTGGCAAGAAGTGGCTCACGTGTCCAACTATTAAGTTAAACACCGGAAAGGGGTGTGCAAGAGCTGAGATGTTCAGAGCAGACCTGCTGGGACCCAACGTATGTGCAAGAGAGGCCAAGACCGAGGTTTATTCTCAAGAAAGAAGAGTGGTGCTGAGGTTGAGGAATAACAGAGCCTGGTACAGCACTCATCAAGCGCTGCCTGTTTTCATGTTGGAATCCCCTGAAACTCTCTAATCCCCAGGGCAAGAGGGGAAACCTCTTACCGCCGGCACCCAGTGCAATTCTGAAGCACATGAGCACTCAGTAAGCACTTCCTGGATTTTGTTATAGGACTTAAAATCAATTTCAGCTCCAAGACCCTAATGGTAGGCTGACAATCATTTTTGCACTTTTCTCTGCCTTGGGTGAAGAAATACCCACTGGTATGTGTAAAACTTCTATTGGCCTTCTGAGAGTCTTTGATTTTCAGAATGATTTCATTTCCCTGCCCCCTTTACATTATTATCTAAAACCTTTAGAACTAATTAGAAGTGGGAGGATCAAAGATGATATATTTTAAATTTGCTTCCCGCCTCACCCACTTAGAGTAAAGAATCCTGCGTAGCCCATTAAGCTGGAGGTACTTGCTGACAGGAAGGAAACCATCTGGTGAACGACTTCTGTTAATTATGTTGGAACATACTAACGAGAATACAGAACAGCCTTAATGACCTTCCCCTTGGTGGCAGAATCCACTGCAGAGTAGACAGTCGTGGCTCAGAGCCAAAAGCTAATGGTTAGTATTGGCACCAAACCCTCAGGCTCACTAGGACTTAATAATCTGCTCTCGGTGGAGAAAGTATTTTAGGCATTCACAGCATAAATCCTCCTACCACCTGCATGTAACTGAGCTCCAAAAGAGTCATTTAGGGCATTATTTGGAATCCCAGAGTAAGTGTGAGTCTGGGTGTTACCTTCTCTTGAATCCTCCCTTACTTTTGGATATGTCAGATGAGACCAGACAAAGGTTCACATTTTGTTTCAACTAATAACAATATTTAAATATGACTTGGCAAAGAACTGATGTAATTATTGCATGTCCCAGAGGGATAAAGATACACAAAAATAATTATCCTCATTATGACCTGGATGAGTTAATTATTTATAATATTTCTAATTCTACTTTAACCCTTAAGGAACCCAGACAACTCTACATTGCCCATGAAAAGATGCAAAGTTAAAGCTTTGGTATTTATAACGCGAGTTAATTATACGTGTCAAAACATCCACATTTTAAATTTTCATTTATTTCTTCCCTACTTGGTTGGAGAAAGATTTTTCAAGTGGCTTACACAGTCTGCTAAAATTGGGTAAATTTTAAAAGAAATCTACTTAAGATTTTAAAGTTTAATATTACGTTTTTTTAAAAAAAATTTACAGTGAAGCAGGGGATGGGAAAATAAATTCAAAGCAGTAGTGAGGCTAGTGTGCAAATATGCACATCATGAAATCCTACACCCTCCTGAAGCCGGTCCTCCAACTTGGCTCAAAACTCCCCAGTAGCCCACTGAGAAGAGGCAAATATCGAGGGGGCACTTGGTAGACTAAGGGAAGCATTTAACAAACATCTCAGCCATACAAGTTCCATAGTATGTAAAGTACTTGAAGGTGACTCTCTCACCTAGTGGATTCACAATATGTATGCAGGAAAAAAAAAAAAAGAAAGAAAGAAAAGAAAAAGAAAATAAATAATCCTAGAAACTGCTGCTTCAAATCAGGTGAGAAATGTTATTTTAACAGAAATCTGAAATAAAAATTCTATAACTACAAACTGTCAACATTTACCTCCTAAACTACAAGTCTGTAAAGAATAGAAATCTGTAACATATTAAAGACGAATAATCGTAGATATTAGCCAAGAAACTGCTTTACATACAATTTCTTGATATATATTTAAGGCTTTCATATGTACATCAAAAATGCAATTTTTATAAAGGCAGGTACAGCCAAGAGTTTGCACAGAAGTAACAAAAATAAAAGTTGTTTGGGCCTAAGTCATCCCATCTGTGTCTCTTGGACAATACTCAAGCCTCTTTGCAGCCACATGTATCGAGCAATTGGCTAAATATCCTTGTAGAAAGGGTGTCTTCTATTTTCATTTGAAATAATTCTGTTTTAAATATAAATGCAATTAATTTGCATTATTTATTTAATCTGCCTTTGCATAGTAATGTCACAGAAACTGAAAATAAATATTAGGTCATTGTCAACATACCTCAAAATATCTTTCTGTTCACGATTAAAAAAAAAAACCAACCTCAACTTTCTTTGAAGCTTTTGATGCTTCCCCACCTCCCACTACCGTCTGCACCACCCACCACTATCTTTGAAGCTGGCTCATCTGGAGGCAGACTTACTGAAAGCTGCAGTGTATACCTATCTACCACTCAAAGAATTAGATGTTGTCCTTGTGACAGATTTAATCAGTCCCTTGGTCTCGCAGACGTGCAGCTGGCGGTGAATTCTTTTTTGCTGGTGTAATATTGTGTCTTAAATTAAAATTAAAGCTGCCATTAAATTTCATCTTGTTCATCTAGCAGACTGTTCTCTGGACGTAGCGAGTGTATACATTTTTATGTGGCAGTGCCAAAGAGATATTTTATACTACATCAGACCTTTGGTGTTCAGAAAGAATGGCTCAATTTAATAGAAAAGTCAGTAAATAATCCAAGTTGTTGGATCTAGGCAATAGTGGGTTGCTTAGAATTATTGGTAAAAATAAAAATATGAGCCCTTTTGGCAGTTTGATGCTACAGATGCTGCATTTAAAATGACAGCACTGAAATACAGAAAAACATGTGGGATTTATAGAAATTCTCTCCATGTCCAGACTGCCTGGCCTCTACAAGTCAAAATGTCACTTCTGAAACACATCATTTACCAGCCCCTCAGCAAAACGAACGATCCTCAGAAAAGTCCCCCATGGAACCAAAGAGGTGAAGAGTAATAGAGTTGGAAGGTGATCACGATTAGGAGAGAATGGAGCTTCAGATCTTGCCAACTTGTTATAAAGAAGTCAAAAGAGGAAAGGAAGCTACAGTTGGATATCAGGCAGAAAAAGACCTTGAAACAACAGAACAACTTTTGACAGTACCAAGTACCCATCCTGGGGGAGATCCTGGGTATAGCTGGGGAGATAGAAGATACCAAGTACCCATCCTGGGGGAGATCCTGGGTATAGCTGGGGAGACAGAAGATACCAAGTAACGGCAGAATACTTCATTCTGTGAAGAAAAATGAGAACACCGGGGACCAGAGAAACTTTCTAAGGACTGATGCTTTGCTGTAGTCATTTCCAGCCCTTTTACAAACCCCGTTTCTGACCCAAAAGCAAGAGTCACCTGATGAATCACTGCCATGTTGAGCAGGTTAAAAAGGATGTTGATGGTTTTAATCTGTTTTCCATGGAAGATTAAACACAGAAAAAGATGGAGATTAGACTCTTTTATTCCTGAGGAAGGAATTCTAATGAGCTGATGTTTGTGCTTAGAGTACAACGTTCAGAATAGCTGGGCTCTGGGATCACACAATCTTGAGGCAGATTTCAGGCTTGGGCACCTGCCAGCAATGCCATCCCTACTGAGAAAGTTCCTCTACCCATGTAATCTTCGTATTTATCACCTGTCAAATGGGGGCATCACCTTTTCACAGGAAAAGGAATAAGTGAGAATTATGATGATCCTTTTGGAAGCCATGTGTCACATAATAAATACTCAATAAAATATAATTGGTAGTACTAGCTAAAAATACATGAGAGCCCTACAGGTTAGCAACTGTTATGAAATTATTCTCATCTAAGGGAGCAAAGTACTGAATTAGGAGCATCCTATAAGACATGAATTGAAATACAGGATAGATTTAGAATACAGAGAACATTCTAAATAGTAGCAATCACAGCATCTTTCGGAAAAGAGGATGAGGCAGTCACAAATTGGTGGAGCAAAACACTATGTCCTGAAGTTCTATTAAATGATGAAGAAAAAGTTATACAGGTAAATACAAAGTTTTCCTGTTTTGAAAAATGCTTTTTAGTTTGGATGATCTCTAGATTCTTGGGTAACACGAGAGTTAAAAGCCATAATTTGTTCTCTCACAATCATTTTAAAGGAATGAGTAAAGGCTTTTATTTTGGTTTGGCAATTATGATGCCTGTCTCAGGGGGCAGAAATTTGACTCCCATATCTATGATATCTACAAACTCATTTTCTTATGGGCAAATTGCTTAATCTCCTTGTTAATCATCTTCTCCCTCCATAAAACAGCACAGTGATATTTATTTACCTCACAAGGTGTTGGGAATCTTTATTAATTAATATCAGGAGGATTAAGATCCTTAGATGAAAGGAGCAGTAAAGTTTAATTATCATTTTAGTTTTTGCATGATATGGAACAAGAATTCAAGATGCTACTGCTATGAGAGAGGCCAATAAAGGTCTGTGCATCTGATGGCCAACAGCCTGTAGATTGATTGCCTTTGGAAATGCTTGAAGGGTTTCATCAGATTCAACATTTGGAATCTCCAGCTGCACGAGTTAGCTAGTGATGAAGGTAGAGAATTAAAAAAATGTCCTCCATTATCACAGCATTTTTCTTCAGTTTTTATCTGTCACTTAACCATAAATTCTCCTGATGCATTCAGAGTTTATTCTTTCCAAGGTCATGCTCAGGGGATGGACCTCTAATGATAAAGAATCAGTTAACCATAGAAACTTGATGAAGACATTTCTCTGTATTCACCTCTTCTTTTTTATTTTTGATATTTTCTCCCTTTTATACATCTTTTGCATCAACAGTTCATCTTTTCTCCTCTTTAAGGAAATTGCCACAAACCTCATCTTGAATGTGAAATTATGCACCCAGAGGCACACTTGTTAGGAATACTCTAATACAGAGAGAGTGTCTGTCCTTACATTTTCAACGACTAAGCATTTGTAAAGTCTGTTGCAGGATTCGATGGAGCTTGAAAAACAGTGTAGACTCCCAAAGTAAGCAGAAAGCGGACAAAAGTATTTCTAACCTAGTTAACCACCCTACAGAATTCCTATACACACACACGCACACACACACACACACACACACACACACACGCACGCACACCCCTAATCACAGCCCTGGTCTGCTTAAACCACTCTGCCATACCCATAGATGACGATAATGATTTGGGGACTCTTTACAATCTATCGCCAGTTATGACTACCATCTTACTGCCTGTTAGCTCCCTTTCTTCTCCAATTCCAATCCAATCCTTCAAGACTTGGCTCAAAAATCCTCTCTGTCACCATCTCAGAGAGTTAGGCCATATTCTGGGTTCCCACAGTATGCATAAATATGTGTGCAAAAGCAACTGTTACATCCATATACTTTGAGGATCACAGTCTCCTATGGTTACAAGGAAGACCAGAAGCCAGCAGCCAGCTACTAGTGTCACCACAGTCTTTAAAAATGGCAAGACAGGGCTGGGGATTTAGCTCAGTGGTTAGAGTGTTTGCCTTGCAAGCACAAGGCCCTGAGTTCGATCTCCAGCACAAAAAAAAAAAAAGGCAAGACAGATACTTCCACAGTTCTTTCTTTTACAGATGATTAAAACAACATCAGCCTTGCAAGCACAAGGCCCTGAGTTCGATACCCAGCACCACAAAAAAAAACCAAAAAAAAAACCAAAAAAACCCAAAACACAACATCAAAATCTTGTGCCAGAAATCGGCATAGAGCATCCAGTGGATGAACTATTGTGTTATACAAATGACCAGAGACTACTTGGATAAACAAGATAAACTCAGAATTGCATTCTTTCCCCAAATCTGAGGTCGCTCTTTTAGAGCAAGGACTTACAATTCTGTTCCTAGACTATTTTTAAAATATCAAAGAGAAGGACCAGGTATCACAGTGAATCAATAACCTGAACTTTCAAAGTTGAAGACATTGGTTCAAATTCTCCCAATGGAAAGGAAAGATGAGTTTGTCTTGCTTCTTGCTGATCCCCGTTGGATATTTCATTCAGCCCCAAATTTGACAGTTTGACAGGATGATCCTTGTATCTTCTTTTTCATCACGATCTGAGGGCTGCAAGCTCAGATGACAGGAGGCAAGGGCCACAACTGTGTAGAGGAACTAGCATCTCCCACTCCCCTTCCCACACATACCACTAGAGATTCCAATCCACTGTTTGACATTTCTTCATCAAGAGGCACTGCATTACACAGCTGCTGTTTAAGAGAGCCAGGAAATAATGAAGGAGGAGCCGTGGGTCCTTGACTGACTGAGTGATGGAACATCAAAGGCCATCAAGTGCAATGCAGAATCTGTCGGTATGGTAATGACACTGCTGCACATCATTTTGGGGGACCTAGCAGAGGTACTCCCTGGACATGTTTACCCTAGCAAAGCACACCTCTATTCCCTACTCAAGTCAGTTTCTGACATCTCATCACAGAGACCAAAGCATTATCATTAACACTCTTAGGCCTGATCACCATTGCTTCTAGGAGGTCAACCTGCTGAGTCATTTACATAACCCTTCTCAGTGCACCTGTGGTGTCCTTCTCCCCATCCCAGCACTTCTCTCTCTCTCTCTGCTTGCAATAGCCTGGACCTGTCTCCTTTCCCCTACTGGACTCTAGATGCCATAGGAGCAGAGAACACGCTCACCCAATTCGCCAGTGTATCCCCTGGTGCCTAGCAGAGTGCTCATCTCTAGGTCCATCCACACCTTCTTGCCTCTCAGTAAGATCTTGGAAATCACCCTGGAAACCACTGTTCACTCCAGGGTGTGAGAGATGCTTACCTGGTGCAGGAAAGGCTCACCTGCTGGACCCAGGCTGGGGAGGGAGCTGCTCTTCAGCTTACTGCCAGCCAAACCCCTCACTCAGATTCCCACTAGAAATTCCTGTGGGTTCCTACCCAGGACGTGTGGCCAGTATGACGATAGGAAAGGATGAATGATCTCTCTCTCATAAATGAAAGGAAAGAGAGGTCACCATTGGATCGCCCTTTGCTCAACCAATGTCAACAAGCAACCCGGAATAGTATGACTTCTGGAAAACTCAGTCATAGGATTTTTTTGACTAAAAAACAAAAACAAAAACTACATGTACAACCTTACTTTATATCTGTTTTTCTTTCTAGTTAAGTTGGGTCTTCAATTTAAAGCATATTTAAGTAGACTTTTAAAGGAGCAGAAAAAGCAGATTCTTTCACACACATCCCCTGACCCCCTGACAATGCTCCCGTGGGATCCCCCTGTGAAGAAAGCTTGGCTGATCCTAGACTTCTATATAGGTGGCTTGTCCACTTCTCATCCAGTGCACAGACACTGATTTTATTTGAGTTCAGCTGTGTCAAACTATGGGTATATGTTTCACTAAAATATTTACATCATCTAAAGAATAGTAAAGACAATTGAAGCATTCTTTCTCCCCCTCTAGAAACCTAGGAATGAATTCCTCCCCACTAAGGCAAAGTCCAGGGGAAACAAGGGCAGCCAGCCAGGAAGAAGGGAGAGCCCAGTCACTAGCAGACCTACAAAGATCAGCCTCCAGCCTCTAACCTGCAGTTACAGGAAGATCCCGGAGGACCTTAACCTCTGACTATTTCCTGTAGAATATTATCCAGAACTCTTCCTCTGGGTTTCCCTGCATCTTTATTTAGCATAATAAAGTGCCGTCTGTCCTGAGCGTGGGTGCTAAAATCTTCTCCTGGAACTGAGTTGTTAAAGGGAGCAGGTCTTAAATGGTCAGCAAGAGAGGAAAGAAGGCCAAATTGTTCTGTGTTGAGCCTACGGGCTAGTCTGTCTGTAAGGAGATTGGTGTGCAGGGAAGATACAGCTGCCTACAGGAGATGCTCCCTGACTCCCTTCAGCTGCACACACTCCTTCTGATGCTTCTCTTCAGCCCCACACCAGCTCCAACCTGTGGAGAGGCAGGGTCAACCTGAGCACAGAAGAGGATGGTCCTCCTCCATGTTCTCTGGATAAAAAGACAGCAGGGGCTGCCCAGGCAGGATGCTTGACCACAATTTACCCAGAAATCAGAGCACATGATTGCAAGGTCTATGGCCAAAGTCAGAGGATGAGGGTCAGGAGGAGGCTTGGATAACAGAAGGAAAGGATAAAGTCAGACAGGTCTCCAACAAAAGTCTAAAAGCAGTCCTTTACCCAGAACCTAAGGAAAACTCTTTAAAAATACAATTAAATTGCTGCAATTTGCATGGTCTTCTCAGCTGAGCCTCCACCACCCACCCGTCAGCCTGGGATATAAAACTCATCCAAAGATTGACATAAGCTGCACAGGCTGAAAAATGTCAGCTTGGGGAGAAATAAACCTAGGTGCTAATAATCTAGGTTTTGCTACATATTGTTAATAAAACTTTATGCCTTACCAATCAGATCTCAGTTTTCTAATCTGTAAAATGAAAATAACTCCCATGAGAAGGGTGACATGAGGGTATCTTCAAGGCCTGAAGAGCCATCCTAATGGAGTATAACTCTTTGCCAATCAACGTTATCCCAAGCCCCTTCTATTCACCCCTTTTTACCTTGGGCACTAGAAGCCTGGGAGCTACATACCCCAGACACACTCTCTGCCAAGGTTCTGGATATGAGGAATGTTGTACAAGAAGATTCATTTGTGTGATATTTTTAATACGCGAGGGAGTAAGAGGCACTTCTTCCTCTGTCAGTGGTGGTGGTGATGATAGCGACTGTGACCTTCCATAGATGTGACTAATGTCGTAGCTGGCAAGTCCACACTTCCCTGAGAGGCATCATCTACAGGGCTCTGGGCCCACCATCCTTTCCTTTAGCTTCTTGGTCTCAGCTAGCAGCCTCTCGGTATAACTTGAAATTTAGGAGTTTCCCACCTTGCTTTCTTGACTCCAGGATTTCCAACAATGCAGTAAGTAAGCACTGTTACTTGTTTTCTACTGCTGCACAGCAAATCAATACAAACTTACTGTTTTAAACAACGCTACTCCTGTAGGACGAGTGAACTCAACTATGTTCTGTGTTCTGGGCCTCACTAGGATAAAATCAAGGGGTCAGATAAGGGTGGGCTGTTCTCCGGGATGAATCTACTTCTAAGCTCAGAGTTGTCTGTGGAATGCATTTTCTCCTGGCACTAGGACTGAGGCTCCCATTTCTTTGCTGGCTGCCAAGCAGGGGCCTCTCAGCCCCTCAAAGCCATCCGCCATCCTTCACATGTGGCCGCCTCCATCTGCAAACCAGCACACTTAAGCTTCTCACACCCTAGACAGTTGAGGGTCCCTCGTGTCAAACCCTCGCGTACTGTGACTCGGGCTTGCTTTTCTGCTCTCAGTCACAGAAAGCCCTTGATTTTAAGGGCCCATGTGATTAGATCAGGCCCACCCAGATAATCTTCCTTTCTTGAAACAAATTGCACTATATAATATCCCACAGCCACAGGAGTGACACATCAGCATATTCACAGCTTCCAGGCTTAGAGTAAAACATCTTTGAGGGACCATTATTGAAATTCTGTGTCCCACAGTACCTTATTCCCCCAAGTCCCTCTATTAAATCACACTGCTTTAAAAGCCTCAAAAAATATTGGTTGAACCTGTACTCTGGGCCAGGTATAGGCTTCGGCACTGTGACTTAAAGGGTAGCTTACTGGCCCAGGAAATCTCAAGGTCAAGAAAAAACTTAGCTGTGCAATCATAATACAATGTCATGTTAAGGTTATAGCTGCATTGTTTATTACATACCCCATACAATGCTAAATACTTTATTCACAGTGATCTATTTAGTCTTCACCTTTAGCCAGAGAGATAAATGCAATTATTTTCTAAATTTCACAGAGGAGAAAATTCCAAAGCTGAACACAATGAAGTCATTTTTCCAGGAAGAGGTAGATCTGGATTTGTAACCCATAAATATCCAATTATAACACTTCCCCCTGGACACATAGTGTCAAATGGCTTGTGCCCAGTCCTGCCCAGATCCTGTAGGATTCTTCTTTACCACTTCTGCACCGCATGCCCCGCCCACCTCTGCTCCTTACTGCCCTTCCCACAACCCAGGCTTCCCTCCCACAGCCAGATCTGTGCTCTTTCTGGAGAACTAGCCTTTGCCCATACTCATGGTGAGATCAAAGTGCCTCCTGCCAGCCCACTGGGGCGGCCCTTCCCCATCCCTGCTGGATGTGAGAGTATGAACACTCTACTTCCTTTGTCTCAGGGCAGAACAGTTGCAAGGCTTGATTTATAGAGGTAATAAGCCTGCCTACCAACTTGGGCAAAAGTTTGCCAGCAACTGCACACTTCTCTGACTTCCATCCACTACTTCCCTTCCGCCCACTAATTCCCTTGGGAATCTTCTTGCAAACATCTGCACACAGATCTGAGGGCCACCCTAGGACCTGACATTTATGCTACACCACTCCGGACACCAACAGAACAGAGTGTGAACTCTTATCCATGTGGGGTAATTGGGGAGACTTCCCAGGGAAAGCCTTTCCTATGAAGAAGATTAGCAGAAGCCTGCTGATGCGGATAAGTGGGAAAGAGCATCCCAGTCGGAGGAGACTGCACAAGCAACAACAGAGTCGGGAAGGACGAGGGCAATCAAGGGTGGAGAAATGAACTGGATCCACTGGAGTGGAGGATGGAGGGGGCGCCCACCAGGAGTCGGAGCCCTGGTGCCAGGAGAAGCACTGAGGAGTATTAAGGGAGATGGAATATGACCGTATTTTTATTTTTCATATGGAAAACTTTTACGAAGAGCTTACAATGAAACCAACACAGGTAACAGCGGGTATAGCGATGAAGATCCCTAAATGCATAAGCCTGAGTTTCAGTCATCCACGATTCAGATGTATTTTTCCAGTCATACCAGTCGCAGTGCTGTGCTCTGTAGCCACAGGTGACTGGCGGCTGTCAGACTGGACAATGCAGACAGAGAATAATGGTATCGCTGCAGAAAGTTCACGCGATGGTACTAGTCTATCACAGGAGCAGATGGCTGGCGGTCTCCCATCTAACTGTTCATTTTATGGCTGTTTTCCTCTTCGTCTTTTTCAAAAAGTCACTTCTTGTGCTATTCTTCTTTTATATATAAAAGAATGTGAGGATTCTTTTGATTACAAAACCGGCGGCTGTACAAACACCTGCATTTGGCAATCAAATCAGAGTAGTGGTTGTCAAAGGACTGGGCTTGCAGAAATCCCTTTGAAAATGCACGTGGCCTTTTATGTATCGGGTGAGGGAGATGCGCTCACACCTGCCTGGAGAATCTGAGCAGCGGGGTCTGCCCGCCTCCGTCTGTTTACCTTACTCATCTTGAGTGTGTGTAGCTCAGAACATCCTCTAAAATCAAAATAATATTTGTGAAAGTGGCAAAAGCCGAATCCCTCATCTGCCATTCTGTCATTTCTAGTGCCACAAAAATGGAAGTAAACTAACCACTAGCAACATTAATCTCTGAAATCTGCCAGGGAATTTAAAACTCATTGTAAAATGAATTTTACAGATAAACTATAGAACTGTAATTTTCTTTGAAGAATCAATTTTTTTCTGCCTCTTCATCTTTCATTTTTTATAAGAAGCAATGAGTGACAAATTTTTCTGTTACTGATATTCTAGAATAAATCCAACATAAATCCATAAATAAATCCATCAAAAACTGTACTATGGAATCAAACATTTTAACTCAAGTCTCAGTGCAGAGAAATCTAAGCCTAACAATGATGACGTACGCAGTACAAATCCTAATGACTATGCATTCAAGAACCAAACTCACCCTCAAGAGGCAATTTAATTTTCATTTAAGAAATAATCCTGTGTCTCATTATTCCTGGCATGGTACAGCTTTCAGAATCCAAATGAACACTGCTCATTTCGTGAAAGTTTTCCTTTATGAAAGAGGAGTTACACAGAAGAAAAGAGAAAAATGCCATTTTAAAATAAAATTTTAGCTTTTGTTGACTATAATACCGGCATCAGAAGCTTAACTCAGTCAGCTTTATATGATTGTTAGCAGCCTTGACTTATAAAAAGGTTATAAACACTAGTAAACCAGTTTTTTTTTTTGAGAGCTCAACACATTTTATTTTCTTTTTAAATTATTAGTTTATGTCTGCAATACATAATAATAATTACATTCATCTTGGGGAATTCATACATATACATTTCACCCACCCACCCCCTTCTCCTCAAATGCAGCTGAACAAGAAGCAACATAGCAAAAAAAAAAAACTGTACTGCAACCAGGGCAGGGATGATGTCATTGCAGCTGATGGAACTTCTCTTACAGTTTTGTTTTTTCTTGCTTTCCCTTCCCTTTCTTTCCTTTCCCTTCCCTTCCCATCCCCTCTCTTCCCCTCTCTTCTCTTCCCTTCCCTTTTCTCTTCTTTCTCTCTTCTTTCTCTCTTCTTTCTTTATCTCTCTCTTCTTTCCTTTCTTTCTTTCGTCTCTTTCTTTCTTTCTTTCTGCGTGTTGTGTTTGTTTTTGTTTAGAGCTCAATTGATTCTGCTGTGCTTGTACCCGAAAGCAAAAGGACACAGAATACTCCCATTTCCTCTTCCTCTATTTCTATAAGACTGAGGAGGCAATAATGACCAAGGTCTTGGAGTTTTCCAGTTGATTCCAGTTGATTGTGTGGCTTGTGCTCCACATTATGCCCTTGCAGCCCTGCCCCCAGATGAAAGGAAAAGCATAAAAGCGTCAGCAAAGCCTGCACTCTGCTGTTCCTGCTCTAACATGCCATCAAATACGGACAGGGCCCTTGACTGATGTCGGCTTTCTCTTGTCCGTGTCCACCAGGTTCAGCTGAGAATGTCTGAGATCAACAGGTGGCCTCGCTAATGGAACAGATTCACTCATTGTGTGTGTGTTTAATGAATCGTTGGGTTACTGATCAGCAGTGAGCAATGGAAGCTGTTCAAACAGAAAGGAAGCCCAGCCGCGAGGTGCAGCCGCCAACACACTCCTTTGAAGCACTGTTGGCCCCCGTGGGGAGAGCAGGAGGCTTAGGGTTGACTCCCTACAGTTCCCAGAGAAACGGTAGCAAGAAGAAGGTGTTGTTTCTTGTTGGATGATGAAAGTCAACTCAGGGGGACACAGACCAAAGGGCCAAATGTAAGAAGGGGAGGAAGTGCAAACATCTGAACCAAACATAGAGGAAGCACTGAGAGACAGGTGTTTGCAGTGAACCATGCAATACCCTCAGCTACCCCCCCCAACCCACCCTGGTCCTCAGGAAGCAGCCAAGTGGCAAGGGACTGAAAGAAGGAAGAGAGTGCAAGGCTGACATTTCTTAGAGTTCATGGCACAGTGGAAACTCTCTGTTGTTTGGGGAGCCAAAGTTGACCCTTCTTTGGAGGATTCTTACATGTTATGCCCCAAGCCTTTCCTGTGAATAGAACTGACTTATGGCAGACTGGACTGGACTTACTAGGTTGTGCTTCTTCCCCTATAAATGAAACTTCATTTCTCACCATTCAAAATCTGAATTTTAAACTGATTCTCAGATCAGTGGCTTATATCAACCACTCATTCCACCTAAGCCCTGGTCTCACCCCCAGTAGCTTTTCTAGAACTAGCCTCTTCGCTGTGATGCTCCGTGAGCTCTCACCACAAACCCTGGCTTCTTCAGCATTTCCCCTTTTATAAGTAACACACCCCGAAGAGGAAAACCAGGTGGGCGAGCCTTCTCTATGGCTTTCCCAACACTTTCTGCAATCAGTTCATCGACCACTTCTCTCAAGATCTTTGTCTTCTCCTCTTGGGCTGTGATTTCTATCATCTTCTTTCAGATTTGACTGACCCATAAAGGTTAAGTGTAAGAAGTCATTCAACTGTCACTATTGCTTTGTCCCCAGTAAAAATGAAAGAGAACACCCGAAACAAATAGCTATCGGTCATCATTTTTTACCATGCAGCACAGGTTTTTATGGATAAGACCCCTGCCATGGAAGCTGGTTAGGCAATTTTGCCCTCATTATCATCAGCAAGTAGCTTGCATTTTCTAATTCTGGCATCACTCCGCAAACCAACAAGGCCCATTTCAAAAACATGGTCCTGGTGGCCGTCAGGTACAATTTTGGTTCCTTGAGTTTTTGTGACTAATGTTGTTCTGTATATTTTATACTGCACATAACTAGTGCTTTCACATCACGCCATTTTCTTAGAAAATGGATCAGCCACTTTCTTCTTGGTCCCCTTTTTCGACAACTTTGGTGGCCTATGTTTTTCAAAAGGTAGGGGACACAGGAGAGAGACAGCAGAGTGTGGTTCCGTAAGGAGGAAACTGTGCTATGAGTTAAGCTGTGTGCCTTAGTTGGGCACTATCTCTGGAGCACTGTGGATCATATACTGTCTGGGGCAGAGGATGGCTAATCATTCACTAAATCTATTTCCTTTCTTCCTGGATATACAGCTAAACTGAGGTCTTAGCCTTCCTTATAGTCAGATATGTTCAGAAAACAAGTTCTGGCCTGAGGAATATGGGCCAAAGTCAAACATGTTGCAACTGGGTCTGGATCATAAAACATCATAGATGATCTTCCATGCTTGTTTTCCCTCATCTTCAGCTGGATCTTGATATGTATCAGGCTAGTTTTGATGATCTCATAACTTCTGTCAAACGCGGGTCCCCTTGACTCTCAGAGTGACCAGAAGCTGGAGATTCCAGAGTAGGAACCACAGCTATAAGAAATCTCCTCCATGTCCTGTCAAGTACTGTATAAACATCAGCTCCTTCTACATGCACCACAAAAACTGAACAGTAAAGAAGTGTTTCTGTGGCCCTGTCGATCCTTGAACTCAGACTGTCACTTTATTTCTACTCACATCCAGCTGGACAAAGACAGAAGGATGCTCTTCCCGTCCATTTGAGATCTCACAGTGGAAGAAGTGGGGCTTTCCTCTCTTACAACTTCCTTCAGAGATAAGGAGAAAGGAGGAGAACATAAAAGAGGAAGAAAACAAAAGTCTATGAGTCCACCACTCATTTAGTGAAAGGAATCCCAAGATCTAAAGGGCGGGGACATGAAATCTAGGAGAGCCATAGGCTGGAGAACGAAGGTGTGACTTGCCACTGTGTTTGGCTGGTGGCAGATCTTTGGGCTGCATATCCTGAGTGGGGGACAGAACAGTGACAATAAGCTTCTATTTGACCAACACAGCTCTTGCTATGGGTTTGCACTTAATCAAGCCAGCCTCAAATCCTCTTATGAGTAAAGATCTCAGCTAATCAAAAAATGAATCTCCTTTCATATGTCCTTTGCAACTCAGAGAAGAATGTGAGAGCTATTGCTCCCCTAAGCAATGTTAATGCTGTTCAAAAAAACCCAAAATATATATACACACATATGTCCTGTGTGTACATGACTTACAGTGCAATTTTCTAGTTCTGAATGTTTGTATGTGAACTGTTTGTAGTGGAATGTTAACTCCTCCTAGAAGCTGCACCATGTGTACTATGGTGGGAATGTGACCAAATCCAGGAAAAAAAAATGCATTTGGGTTGTGGCATTAAATAGTCAAACTAAGCACTCAGGAGTGAGACAATGCAAAACTGCTCTATAAGGGTGTTTATTGGCCTTAAAAAAAACAATCTCACACTTTTTATAAGTCTTTTTAAAAAATCTTCAAAACATTTCTATAGTGTTTATTATGCAACAAATATTGTAAATGTGTTTACAGATATTATCTTAGTTCTATACTGGGGAATATTATTACTACCTCATCTTACAGGCAAAGAAGCTGAGAAATAGAGTCAGTCATTTATTCAAGTTCACACAGCTAGTGAGAAGGAGACCTGGGGTTCAGACCCGTGCTGTCCAGTGCCACAATCTGTGTGCCTGCTCCCTGTCCACTGATTGCTTTAATAAGTGGCCAAACCTCCTCGTGTTTTCCTGAGACCCACATGCACCTCCCTACCTTCCCCTCATTGGAAAACTATATGACGATGTTCACCAGTTATTTCTCCAGGTCCTACTCAGGCTCTATGGGTCAAACCCAAGAAGTCTGAGGTGTAATTCTATGAAATGTTTTCATGGTATGTATGGTACATGAATAGAAGGTCTCGGTTAAAAAAAAAAAAACTTTTCCATAAAAAAGTGTAATTTTTAATTAGAAGTAAATGTTCAAACCATCTCCCTCTATGGAAATAAAGATCTATCAGATTGGTTTTCCCTCCATGATTTTCGAGTTGAATAATATGAGTCAAAAGGACAGTATCATTGGGACATGTGCTAAAGACCAATCATTTACATGCTTACAAACGTTTAAGAGTCCAACTTTTTTTTTTTTTTCTGGCATTTAGGAAAAGTTTAGTAGACACTGGCAGGGCTATATGACAAAAGATCATCCTCCAGTCTCAGCAATAACCCAACTTGCTGGCAAAGAACTGACAAAATTCATCTCTTCCTTTGCTCGTTTTTGAAGTGAGAAGGGCAAATTACATGACCCCCAAGGCCTAATCCCACTCTTAGCCCTTTGGCATTCACCACGTCCCTGGTCCACAGAAGCCTGGTGATGTGGCTTCTGACAACCTTTCTGCCCTCATCTCATATTGCTGGGCTCCTTGCTGACTCAGCTCCAGCCACGAGTGCCTCCTTGAAATTTGCTACAAAACACTACGCTCCCTCCAGTGTAGGACCGCTCCAGGGGTGGTTCACTCTGGGAATGCCTGGTCCCTGCATCTCATCTGGTTGGCATTTTTGTTATTCAAGTAACTAGTTCATTTCTTCGGTCGTCTCTTCGGTGAGCCTATCCTGAGCATTCCAAGCTAAATTAGTCTCCATATCCCAGAAGTAACTCTCCATTGACCACCTTAATTTATAATTGCCCATTAATATTTATTTGTTCATAGTCTGCCTACCCGCAGTAGGTATGAACTCATAGAGTGAGACATTCCCTGTCTTATGCATCACTGTATCTCCAGTGTCCATGGAAGAGCACAGTATTTACTGAATGAACAGATTCAAGAAATCTAGGACTCTCAATGGAGGAAAACCAACAGAGCCTGAGAGGAAAGGTAGTCGGATTCTTTTCTGAAGAGTCACTGAGGAATTACTGTTAATGCTCCAATTCCCCTTTCTTACTCAATTCAGTGGTTTCAAAGCAAAGGTAGTGACTATACACAGTCCCACTATGATAGGTTTGTGCATCCTTCTTCTTCTTGTCTTTGAAGCCCGCTGTCTCTCAAAGACAAACTGTGAATCTTCAGTGACATTCTGTCTAATTATACTACCTGCTTCCCAAGAAGAAAATAACCAGAGCAGCACATTATTGCTGAGGAAAGCTTTGCAGCTGTGGTTCTGCAGATTCCAAGCTGCCAGATCTCCGTGAGGCAGGTTCAAGCCTAGTGGCCACCAGGGCTGAGCAAGGCTGGATGCTGATCCTACTCGGGGCTCCTTACGGCAGAAAAGTTGTCTGGGCTGACGCATCATGGCTGGTGGGCCACTCCCAGAGCCAAAGTGTCCCTTCTCTCCCAGTAGAAGAACTGAGTACTCTACTAGACCACAGTAGTCCTTCTGTCTTGTGTTTCTGGCCAGACAGAGCAAAGCCTCTGAGGCTTGAGGAAGCTCCATGGAGTTTTTGGGCTGGACGGCTACAGAAGCTGCTCCTCCCACCTCAAAGGGAGAAGCCACGTTCAACTCCCAGCTGCCTCCCCCGGCCACGGCAGGCTCCCCGCCCAGGTGAGTCACCTGCGACTGAAGTTAGATGAGCAGGAATAACACTGGTGAGGTCAGAGGACACAGTCAGAGTGTCACTGCCTGGCTCTCAGAAAGCATTAGGCCCTTCTTGTGAGGGGCTAATGGTCTGAACAGCCTGGAACCCAGAAATGGCTGCAGCTTCCTTGTTTTTAGTGATTAATTCACTTTGACTTTTCTTTCTCCCCTCCAACCAGTTTCAGAGCCTCTGGATGTGTGAAAAGACACTCTTGCTTTCTCTGTCTCTGCCTCTCTCTGTCTCTGTCTCTTGCTCAGATTCTTCTCCTCAGTCCCCACAGCCTCCTACATCAACTGCTGCGTATAAAGCACACAATGACAACACAGGGCTAGCGAATTTTTATTCTGTCATGAAAAGATTACAGTGTCAGAGCCTTGAGAACTTCTTTGCCCCAGTTTTTAATCAAGAAATTCTCCCTTAAACATCACCTACACATTTCTTGCTGCAATGTCGGTCCATTTTTCCCCATTCAACACTGTGAAGAAGCAAAATAATGAATGTTTATATTCTTCATGACATTGAAAGCAGTCAGGTCAACCTCAGTTTTGTTTCTCATCACTACATCTCATGAAAGCCCAGGCACCCACCATTTTCATTGTTCTGGTAATCTTTTCCTGAGCTGTAATTCTTTACATGACTTTTATAGTGCACACGTCAGAATTAGGCATCTTCTTATGACAAGGTCCTTGGCAGGTCTGGGAACACCAAAAGGTGTCTTTCAATTCTTGATATTGCCTTTCCGTCACTTTTGATCTAGAAATGCTCTTCTGACTTACCCTTAACTTTGGACCCAAGGGCCCCTTCCGTCACACGGGCTCACCACATTCTTCTCTAGACAGTATCACCCACACTTGTTCCTGGCTGGACTGGTCTTGTCCCATCTTTATTTTCTTCGACAGAGTTGGCTTCCTAAGTTTCCTAAGTCCACCTAATGTTTGTTTTTAAGTCATGGGAAGTTTCAGAAAACTCAACAGGCTAAGTAGAGATGCCTGGACTTTGCTGCTAAGAACATGAATAAACCTGACCCCCAAGATGATGTAGAGATGGCAAATTCCTGGACTTGTTCCTTCAAGTTCACTCTGAGCTTTGGATAACCACAACTTCTTTAAGAGTTCTTGTTGCCATGTACCCAGCTGACATTAGGTCAATCTGGGCCTCATCCAGGGGAGAGTTGTTGGCCATCCATTCTCAGCTTCCTTTGTTCCCTGACTTATCCTCATTCACACACAACTTGCACATGGCTCTGTGTGTCTAGACACCTTTTAATCTCTCTATATCATATACACTTGCCCAATTAAAAAAAAATCATTAACTACATAGACTTCTGTCCCTGGGTATACTGTCCTTGTCCCAAATTCAGTCTTTTTCAGACAATTATCATAGCACATGTGTTGTGTTTGCTGTTTTGTTGTTGTTTTTGTTGTTGTCATTTATAGCATGCTCAGCCACCCAAGACTGTCTGGGGTAATTCCAGTTTAGATTTGCATCTCAGCATAACTATCACAACAATGCTGCCTTATGCAAGTGGCATACTTTCAACTCCCTCAGTGGATGCCAGAAATCATGAATAATATTACTTTCTCTCTCTCTCTCTCTCTCTCTCTCTCTCTATATATATATATATATATATATATACCTACAATGTTTTTTCCTATATATACATACCTATGATAAGGTTTAAATTATAAATTAGGCACAGTAGGTTATCAAAAACAATAATAATAAATAGAACAATTATAAAAATACACTGGAATACAATTGCCAGCATCACTACTCTTATGCCCTGGGGCCATTAATAAGTAAAATAAGGGTTACTTCAACACAAACACTGTCTATCTGATAATGAGACGGTTACTCTGTGGATCCAGCATGGAAATACTGGATAAAGAGATGATTCACATCTTGACTGGACAAACCAAGATGACATGAGACTTCATCACATTACTCAGAACAGCACACAATTTAAAATGTATAAATTTATGGAATTTAATTTATGGAATTTTCCTTGTGGTATTTTTAGATGTGCCTTGACCACAGGTAACGGAAATCATGGAGAGTGAAAGTATGCATAAGGACAGACTGTTGTGTAGAGTTTTCTTTGCCTCTTGGAAGCATCTTGTTTTGGATGGTAAATGACCTTGTCATCCCGCTGGCCTTCGAGCCTGACTCTAAACCATACCGTGCACCTCACCAACAGCAACTCAGCTTCTTCCAGAACATCAGTTAGAGACTATACATGGTCTGGAAAAATGCCTGTCTGTTCCTTGGCAGGAGCTCTTCTGTACTGCCTAAATCATTAGCCTGGTCCCCTCTCCTAGATAGTAGGGCCAGCCCAAGAGGGCTAGATTCTGACTCTGTTCACATGACATGAAGATCAGTGTAGTGTAGCAATCAAAACTAGAACTTTCCAGCAGCATGGCTTAAGTTCAAATTCTGTGGCTGTCCCTTCACTTACACCATTTGTTTAGGGACCATAAACCCACTTATGTTCTTAAGCAAAAGATCACTTATACATGCATAGACACAGCACCCACAAAGTCATGTTTGTGATCTTGTGGGTCTCCCATGTTACATGTGTAACAATATGAATGTGCCCAGGTGACTCGGTTCTAGGTGAATTTGTCATGCTACACTAAATAATAGGGAGTAAAACTGGCAATGTCTCTCCAGCACTAAGACTCCGTCTCTACAAGCAAGTACTGAATACTCAAAAAAGATTGAATTACAGCATTAATTTATTGATTCATAAAGCATGTGTTCTCTATGAAGCCCTCAGACACATTCAGACGGGGGTCGTAAGGAGTCTAAGAAAAATAATGACTATGACTTTCCTCAAGTAGTTTATTGTTGGGCTGGGGATAACAGAAGTGTACATACAAAATACAAATGCAAGACACTGAACACAGAAAAGTAACAAAGAAATGTAATGATTATGTATCAAATGAGGAAGTAAGATTCCTTATGAATTCTGCAGGAGTCCAGAAAAGAGACAGATCCCTAAAGAGTGAAGACCCCCAGGAATCAAGACCTATGAGATGGGATCAATGGAACTGGGAGGAACAGATTAAGGCCACATACACACTAAACTTCAGATTCAGACCAAGTCTAGTGTTTAGCATCAGCTTTAGTCTCAGGTTCTAGAAAGCAAATAGAGCCAAATAGCTGAATGTGTTACAATGTCCTGGAACTTGTAAGTGATCACTGGTCCTATGGCTGTGCAGGTTGAAATCGTATCTAATGAACACAATGATTTAGGAAGATAATAAGGGCATGTCTCGTGGATTAATTTAAATAGAGTTGCCAATTATTTATTTTTCTAAGTAAACACATTACAAAGGACAAACCCTTGCTATCATTTCATAAAAGGATATTTTGACACAAAGCAAATACATAAGACATAATCAGACTTAATTTTAATACCTCAAATATTCTTTTTCAAGTATGGGTGAGTACAATATTCTGTCATTAGTTTTTAAAAAGTCTTTGTTTTATGTACTAACACATAACAAATCTGCTTTGTTATTAACGAAGCATTTTACTTTTGCATTCAATGTTATTATATAATATTGGTTTATTTTAATTCTCTAATGTTCAGTTAGTATGTACCAGGCAATTGAAATATAAAAATATATTTAGGATTGTGAAAGTGAAGTGCTCTACTAGTTAATCATGATTTTAATAGCTACTAATTGTGTAAAAAATGAATTAGGACTTTCTAATGGATAACTATAAATGAATAAAGTTTGACACCTAACACAAAAGTTAAGAGAAAATACTTTTTCTAGGTGAATTAGGAAAAACATCACATCTTTTTAAAATGCTCACATTTATAAAAAATTTAAGTGATAGTGCAAACAGTAACAGAATACGTTTGTTGCAATCCTTATCATTACATAATTTTATATTGCACTACTGAATAAAGCGTTCCTGCATTACGTTCTGCTCTTCACAAAAAGCTAGTGAAGTTATTGTGTGTGATTCTCATGTCTCATACAGTAGACAAGTAGACAGGCAGAAACAACATTAAGTCTTATCCTCAAATTCAACAGCATTTAGGACTAGGGACACATTCAACTGTGTTTCTGCTTTCCCTGGTTCCTGAGGGATTTCTGAGACTCAAACAATGATCACTGCAGTGAATTTTATCAAGGAAGTATTTATAGAATGGAAAAAGTAGGAAAGAATTGTGTTAAATGACTTTCCTTGTCAATGGAACAAACCTGAAGATGCCAGAGGCAATTTAGAAATCACTAGCACAGGTATCTTTTTCACGCAGCTCACATGGGCCTGCAGAAAGGAATCACGGGGAGGAATAATGTAACAGAACAAGCAGCAATCAGCAGAAAGATGATGAGCAAGTTCAGTCTTCATTACCCCAAACTCTGATGGAAAAATGGAACAATAGCGAATGCATGTTTTTAAAAAATTCCTTGACAAGACTGTCTCAGTGCTCTACTTAGAAGACCGGCAACATTGTGGGACTGGCTGCCACCCAGGATTTGCTCCCTGTCTGTGGGAGGGTCCATTTGTGAGCTGAAATGTGCTAACGGGTTTGCTCAAAACGAGAGCCAAATACAGTGGAAAATTCTGAAATGGCTTTGTTACCTGGAAAGTCAATTACCTTATCCCACTGACACATTTCAGTATCCAAATGTTCAGAACAGTTTTTTCCCCCTTAGGTGATTGCTGGAAGGAACATGGGTATGCGAAAAAATATTAGAAGGGAATTAAGTGAGGACGAAAATCTTGAAAGAGCTTTTGAAAATAGAAAATAACTTCTTCCAGTGTTTTTTTCTTTTATAATAATTTATTGGCCACCTATATAACACTGTACACCTGGAACCACGTTCCCTGGATTCAAATAGCTGTGTTACTTGCTGCCTATATGAGATGTTGGGTTAACTATTTAATTGTCCCTCAATTATACGGATGTCTTCAGCATTCTGTGAGTTAATATTTATAAAGCATTTGAAATATTGCCTGGCATGCATTCTATAGTGTTTGGTAAATGAAAATACCAGGCACCATTCCTGGTACTTGGGTTAGAACAATGCACAAAATATTTTTTGCAAGGTTATTTCAAAGCCATTTCATCATCACAGTCAACCAAATCTTTAAGTCCAGCTGTTAAAAGAGGAAATAATTTATTATTTCTGTTGATTAGTTTTAGAGAGAAAAGAAAGCTTAATAATGTGGTGGTCACATCATCATATCCCAGGCTGACAGAATTAGAAAAAAAAAGAAAGAAAGAAAGAAAGAAAGAAAGAAAGAAAGAAAGAAAGAAAGAAAGAAAGAAAGAAAGAGAGAAAGAAAGAAAGACCAACAAAAAAACAAAACTTGCTATTTTTAAAATCAGCCTGAATTCAAATGATGAGTAATAAGTAGATGCTACTTGAGTTAAATTATAGTAAAGAACAAAGTGACAGAACCATGCAGTTCCAGGGAAAGAAAAGTAGGGGAAAAAAGGGAAGGGGGATACATGTCAAATTCAGACACTTCAGGGAAACTAAGGAAGGGGAAAGCTAAGAAAAGGACAGCAATGTGATGGGTTAGGTGGCTCCTAATTTTAGTAGAAATACTGGGGAAGCCGGATTACCAGAGGTTAAGGAGGCTGCTCACTGGGGAAACTGAAAGAAAACCAGAAAGATGATTCCTGGAGATAATAGTAGGACTTAAAAAAAAAAATCTGCTATATGAGAAATCCAAGTGATTGGAGAGAAGGGAGTGGAGAAGAAGAAGAACCTGAAAATGCACAGAAAATACGGGATATAATTGATGAAGATTGCAGTGATGGTGAAAGAGGATGAACTAAGAAAACTAGCACCGAAAGGATGACAAGGAAAAGAAAGACCGTGAGAGCTCAGATCTGATGTCTTGATTTTCCTGGTAAAGATGAGCGGAAGGAAAGAGATATTTCTTTGGGCTCTTAAGGAACACAGAAAAGTTTAGAACTGCTACTATGGGGAATATGATAAGGAATTAGCACCACAGGAATAAAAGGATTCCAATTAATCCTGGACACCCAACTGAGCTCAGAGAGCAGAGATTTGTCATGGATCCAACACAATTTCCAGGAATGATCCACTTTCCAGAATGGCACGCAACAGTAAATGTACAGGTCACAGGCTTGGAAGAGCCAAGTATGGAGAAAGGGATTTTCACCCTGTAGCTGATCCAGCCTGGGAAACAACATAGTGACAGCATAGCTGTTAGCAGATTTGGGAAATAGAGGATATAAGCTGGTTTGGTCAGTATGAGATGGAATGACAAGGCATTATTATCGGAAGAACATTTAAGGAGGTGGCAAAGAGAAGAGGGCCAGGGATTGAGTCTTTAAAAAGTGCAAAAGAGGAGCAAGAAGGGAAGTTAATGCTGAAGCTTTAAGAAGAGAACCATTAGAGAGATAGAACCATGTAAATGGAACCATGTAATGGAGAGTGAAGAGTTTCAAGAAGAAAGAATTAATATCATCTATTTGTAGATAATAACCCCTACCATATGCAATGTTATGGAATAATGATTATTGAATGCTAGTTTTGAACAAAGCACAGCACTTAACAGTTTTACAGGCATTGCTCGACTAAATTTGCTCCCAATGAGGCAAGTTGAGCTGAAGAAAATGAAGCATAGTTGTGTGAAACAGTTTATCCAAGATTACATGAAGTGCGTTTCTCGCTCTGACCCTGAACAACTTTCTACTTTAGAAACTGAAAATCATTTCTGAAACATTTTCTGTATCACAGTAATGATTATTGCTAATATAGTATTGTGTACATGTAATATCTTTATTACATTTCAGAGCAGATGATAAGAATTCAAGGAAAATTGAAACTGTTAGAAAATTGTTAGATTTATTCGTCAGGAGACTGTTAGAAACTGATGGAAGAGCAGAGAGACGGGGATGTACACAGCACGTTTCTGGGAAACATGAGCTTGGAGGGAAGGATTTAAAGAGAAGAATGCAAACAGGATGGGGTTTGGAATGTGTTGATTGGAGCTCGGCATGTATGAATTCAAATCCAGGCTGAATCACTTAGTGATGTAAGTGTGGGCAAGTTATTTCTCAGGGACTAAGCTTTATTTTCCTTGGGTGTAAAATAATAATGATAATAGTACCTACTTAGATAAGATTGTTCTGAGAATTAAACACAATCCCTATAAATATTTTTGCACCATTGTTTGGCTCATAATAAACATTAAATAATGTTTTTACTATGAAAATTGTATGTATAATATGGCTAACTGTATTGTAGTGATACTGACTTTCTTTTTAAAATTCTCTTCAACTTAGACATTCATGCGACAGCTGTGTTTTGGTTAATCTCCTACTATCTCTCTGCTTTTTGCTTGAAATGTAGCCCATATTACATTTCAGACTACTTGCGTATATATTTTTTCTTAGATAAAACTTTGTAAGGCAAGTATAGCAAATTTAGTTACCTCCTCTAGGTAGAAAACTATGTGCTGTGATTAAACAAACATTCTACTTTATAAAGAGTTATCACGTGTACTATACATAGTTAATCATTTTCCAAATAATTAACATGTAATAGAATGCATTTACTAAATCTGTGCTGCTCATTATGTAAACAATTAATGATTTGCAAGGTCCATTGAGGATTTTTACTGTCTTTTTTTTTTCTAGGAGTCCTCATTCTGAGCATTTACATCCATCTGCCCACAGAAATGCAGACCAGTTGTACGCCTCATAACAGAAAGCACCTGACCTCTGTGAAAACAAATACGTATAACATAGATTTACATGTATGCTGGGTTAAAAAACACAAAGTCCCCAGAACGCTAAAAATATGGTAGGAAGATAACTCTGCTCAAATCCAGGGCCAACATTTGGAACTGAGGAAACACCTAGTCACCAGTAACTTTCATGAATTAACAGCAACCCTCTAGGTTGTTCCTCTGGGTCTGGGAGGCATGAGTTCACCTATATATGGGAGAAAGAAAGAGTGGCCTAGAAATTAAGCACATCTGTTATAGCCATGACACATCAGAATTTAAGTTTTGGAACTAGAGGTTAAATTTTAAATAAACTCCATTAAAAAAAATCCTTATTAAGGATCTCTACTCACAAGACTGAATTCTGTCCTCGAGTCCCAAACAAAACTGGGTCTGAAATCAATATAGGCACTGTTACAAAGGATTTGAGGATTGAATCAGAGAAGAGGATTTGGGTCCTAGGACTCAAACCACCCTACTAATCCTGGGGAAAGGATTTGCGTGTTTAAAGGATTATAAATTTTTGAAAAGCATATTCTGTTGATAATACTTTTCATTTCCTGCAAATATAATTACTGAGGGATATTGTCATTGTGAATAGAATGGGACAATGCTTTTATTGTTGCTATTTTTATTCCCTTTGTTTCAAAAGCTACCGAATTTCATAATAGTCAGACATGAAATTTCATGGCCCCAAAGGCTGAACATCTAAAGGACTCAAGCAATAAATTTGAAATAAAGCTGACCAGAAGAAAAAAATGAAGTCTAAAAGAAAGTCTCCCTGATTTCTGATACTCACATTTTTCAGAATAAGAAAATGTCTGTAGCATTAGGTGACCAGGACAACACAGAGAGATCTGGATGGGGAGGACAAGGCCAGCAGACTGGCTTGCTGGGCCCTCACTCCTGGCTCCTTCCCACTCTGTGCTCATGTCGAGTGAGTGAAACAAAAGGCTGTAAATAATGTTGGGAAATAGTCCTTTAATAAGTCCAATTCATTAGTTCTTGAACTTCCTTCATGAAACTGACTCTCCGACCTACTTGTCAGGCTCAAAGGAGAAAGAAAGAGAGAAAGCCAGCCAGCGACACATTCGTGGTCATGTAACACTTTGGTCTCCAGTGTTCCCAAGGCCTCCCTCTGTGCACAGACCTCACTTCGAAATCACCACCAGCCACAGGCTTAGAAAATCCGCTTGCCAGAGACCATGCCTAATTCTTTGTTCTAAAAGGCATCCAAATGGTCTCTCCAGAGTAGCAGTCTTCATTATTATCTTATCATTATTATTATTATTATTTTTACTTGTACCACTAGCATAGGACCAACCCCACAACAACATAGCACCAAAGATTTGATCCTATGAGCGTTTGCCTGTTCTGAATTTTCTTCTGTTGCTCAGACAAAAGACCCAACATTTCTAAGAGAGGAAAAAGGGGACGAGGAAGTGGAAAGAGATGGTCAGGGTCACAGCATAATGCTATTAGTCGGAACTCTCCCATGACGGAGCCCTCACTGGGAAAGACAATCACATGCAAAAGGATGATAACCTCATGAGGCAGTAACCTCCTGAGAAATCCTATGTCACCATGGACAGGTTATTAATTTGATTAATCTTTGGGAAAAAAGCCCAACTTCAGGGGACTTCTCAGAACCAAACCAACCCTTTCAAAATTTGCCCATCTCTAATGACGTGGGTCTTTTCACCAATCGTCTAACCACGTGATTTCCTTAATTCTCAGCTGGTTGCACAACAGGGAAGATAAATGTGGCTTTTTCCAGCTGCTTCTTTTTTTTTTTATTATTATTTTAAACCAAGAACTTGTATTGGTACATTCTACATACAATGGTCACATTCATTACATTAATTCTGTACCTATACATGATGTATCTTGGTTTCCAGCTGCTTCTAAAATAAGTTCAAGACTGAATTAATATGAATGGAAATACATACAAAATGTATAGTGTAAAGGGCTGGGAGAAGAAACCACATACACAGAACTTGCCAACACCTGCTAAAATATAAACTGTGTGCCCCACATTAAGAACACAAGAGTGGCAGAGAATAATGAATTATCAAACCAAAACTCCTAAGAATAATGAATTAGAAACAGAGAATAATGAATTAGAAACCAAAACTCCTAAGACAGTGAAATTCCAATCACTTAATAATTCAGGTTTATCAAGAGTGACAATATTTTAAAATTCAAAAAATACTTAGTTGTTAAAAGACTCTTTTGAAAGTTTTTGAGTCCCATCACTTATTCAATGAAATGTGACAACTACGTTATTTCATAAAACAAAGCTGACATATGTTGGAATATCTTCTAACAATTTATGTTCTCATCAAGCTTTCATTTGTATTAAGAATATAACAAATAATGAAGGATGGAGAGTCTACAACCAAACAGCAAAGATTTAGGCTACAGGGGAAAGGCTCTTACTAGAAAATGCACAAAAAACTGAAAGTCACACTGAGTGAGATTCCTGACCTAACATAAAATGAGGCTTCCTATCTGTCAAATTAACTTTTTACCATGTATCATTAAACCACATTGGGAATACATTTAGAGTTATTAGATACTCTCCACTTCTGTCATTTGTGTATAAAATAATGTGAATTTAAAGACACAATCTAGAAACTTGCCTTGTTGCTCTTCCATATGTATAAGGACTTTGTAATCCACTCGGTGGGAAAGAGCAGGGCAGGACACAAGAACACACAGGATCTCAGAGATGGCTATGTGAGTGCAAACACACAACCCTGAGCTACCTTTTTCAAGAAAACCTGACATTAAAAGCAAATTTGAGATGGCAACATTGCTAGATGGTGAGGAGTAGGGAAGTGATTCCAATGAAAATGAAGGAAGTTAAGACACTGAATCACAATCCATTTTACTCTCTTTATTCTGTTCCTTTAACCTTAATTGCAACCCAAATCTCCCCTCCTTGTGAGTGAAGAGACAGTCGATATTGCTTCTATAACTTCTATAGTTAATTTACAGAAGTTGTTAGGCTTGTTAGATACCGCAAAGTATTTTTCTATTAGTAACAAGCAAGTCAAATCAGATCAAACGGTTCAAATTCCATCAGAACTCTTATAAGGCAAGAAATTAGAAGTGGGCTTAGGGAAAATGTGGTTTGCTTTATTATTTCATCTTTCTTTGTGCCTCAACAAGTACATTTACTACCTATCTAAGTGATTCTTTTCCATAAATAATAAATAAGAATAACACAGATTAAAAAAGCTTCATGGTGTTGACTTATCTTCAAGATAATCCTCTTGGATTGCTTCAGACCAGTAAATTTTCTCACCCTCCTCTATGATGCACGAATTCAGATTTAAACTTAAATTTTAATCTTCATAATGAAAATCCATTTGACATTCCTGTTTTGTTCTGCACTAAATGCTAGTGATTAATAAAGACTACCGTGTATTGATCACTTTCCAAAGTACAGGCCTTAGGCTAAGCCATTTGCCTTCATAAATATATTTAATTGTCACAGCAACACTGTAAGCAATGTTTCCAATTTTCCAACAGATTTTAATCTTTGAGAATTGGAAACAAAAATTAGAATTCCCAGGAATTCTTGAAAATTTCTGAAATTATTAGTTAGTCTGTATTTTATTTTTTATTTTTTTATTTTATTTTAAACCAAGAACATGTATTGGTACATTTTACATATAATGATTACATTCATCACATTTATTTTGTACCTGTAGATGATGCATCTTGGTTCTCCTCCCTCTTCCCCACCCATCCCCTCTGTTCCCTCCCTCCCTATTTACAGCAGGTTTATTCATAATTTTCCATATTTTCCCTTTCCCTTTTCTTTCCTTTGTTGCCTTTCTGCTTTTCCTCTTCTTTCTTTCTAGTACTCCTCTCCTTTGTATATTATCTTCCTTTTATATAATATCTATTACACCTCTTTGTCCTTATTTACAGTTATGATTTCTCATATCAGAGAGACAATTTGATGTGTACTCATGAGTGTCTGATTTATTTCACTTAAAAGTATGTTCTCAAGGAACATCCATTTATATATGAATGACTTTAGTT